>PVJC01003245.1:0-21919 GCA_004026665.1 Murina feae
TCATTGCTACTTCATAACTGTAATGATGCTACTGTTATGAATCATAAATATCTGATATGCAGGATGGTCTTAGGTGACCCCTGTGAAAGGGTCATTCAACCCCCAAAGGGGTCGAGACCTACAGGTTGAGAACCGCTGTTCTAGAGGGTTCTCTCCAGCTCTCAAGTATCATGACCAAGTGGAGGGAGGAAGGCTGATTTCAACATGGATACTGGCTTCACTGCCAGCTCACACAGCCTTCCTTGCACAAGGCCAGTTCTGGGCCCAGCACCGTCTTTGCCCCCCATCTCAGGACTTCAGGGAAGCCCGTAGAGTAGGGTTTCCGGGCAGATCCTTCCTAAAGGAAACACACGGCAGACAAAGACGCTCCAGTGGACTGCCCAGCCCCAGCTCATGCTTCATGAGGATAATAGAAGGTATAATTTGTTTTCAGGGTATAATTTTATTAGCTCTTAATGCAAAAAAAGTAAGATGGACTCCCTAGTATTTTATAACTCTATCAATTTTCTAATACCATCATCCTATTAATAAAAGCCTACTATGCTAAGTGTCCGTTATCTAGTCATTTGTTCAACCAATCAAAGAGTAATATGCTAATAATATGCTAAGGCTGCTCAACCACTCGCTATGACGTGCACTGACTACCAGGGGGCAGATGCTCCAACCAGTAGGCTAGCTTGCTGCTGGGGTCCAGCCAATCAGAACTGAGCAAGACGAGCCAGACACGCCCTGGAGCCCGCCCTCGGTCCCTCCCCGGCTCCAGTCGTGCACCGGTAGGGTCCCCTGGCCTGGCCCTCTCACAACCTGGGACCCCTTAAGGAATGTTGGCGAGCCGGTTTCGACCCAATCCCACAGGCCAGGCCGAGGGCCCCCACTGGTGCATGCATTCGTGCACTGGGCCTCTAGTACTCTTATAATAAGCATTTTACTGCCCTGGCTGGTTTGGCTCAGTGGATAGAGCACTGGCCTGCAGACTGAAGGGTCCCAGGTTTGATTCCGGTCAAGGGCACATGCCTGTGTTGTAGGCTCAGTCCAATGAGCAGGAGGCAGCCGATCAATGATTCCCTCTCATCATTGATGTTTCTATCTCTCTTTTCCTCTCCCTTCCTCTGTGAAATAAGTAAAAATATATTTTTTAAAAATAAGCAATTTACCGAACGTGGTGAATAGGTAATCTATTAGCATATCATAATTTACCACCCCAAACTTTGCTCTCTTATCCCCTTCATTCTTCTATTTTCACTATGAAAAAGCTTTTCAATGTTTTCTAAAGTGGCTCCTTCAGGCTTATGTTATAGGCTTTCTGCAACAAACCTGTGTTTCTGTTACCGCCTCTCTCTTCACATGGCAAATTACCCTGAAAGGTTTAATGAATAAACTGACAAATGAATTAATAACCACCAGAGTAGGTTCCAGGGAAGCAGCGTGTTCAGGGGACTCAGCTGACATTGAGTGAGTGGTGGCCGAGTGTCTTATGATACAAGATGAACTTCATGTCTCCCAACTCTCTCCTTCCTGGATCATAAGAGTGCTCACTGGCAGTTACATAAACAAGCACGAGGGAAATTATTGCCTAATTTCAAAACCATAGATGAATCACTAATATAAAGCGCACCTTTGCTTCATGCCTGTAAGTCTCAGGTGACTCATGGCGCGATGCTGTGCTTTCGGAGACGGGCTCGGAACAGCCTGCCCTGCCTGATGGAGGCCCCGGCGTCCCCCGGGTGCTGCGTGAATGCAGGTGCCTCCATGGGCAGGCAGGGTTTACCGAGCACCCTCCACCCCAAATCACAGGCGTCAGTGCGTGCAGCCCTGTCCAGCCTCGGGCAGGTCGAGCAGCCTCCCTGGCTGCCAGCAATGCTTCCCTGGGTTTGTGAGCACCCCCACAGCTCCACACATTTCCAAAGGCCGCTTCATGGCAGGTGGGTGAGGATCCTGCTCCTGGTGGAGAATGTGTTCCAGGAGGCGCGGTCCTGCCAAGCTCTCAGCCATGTAGGCCCGTGTAGCATCCACCTGTGGCTTTTGTGTTGGCCACTTGGCTAACCTACAACCCGTGGAATGTAGTACTGCTGTTATTTATTCCTGCAAGACACTGGTTTTTGTTTTCTAAAGGAAGAATTATTGTTCGAATAGGCTCTGGGCTCTCAGGGGAGGAGAAGGGGAGCGTATCCCATGCACATAAAACCTGGAAGTCTCAGTGATCTGCTAGAAGTCTGAACAAGATGTAACAGTAGCAGGAGCCTGAGGCCTGGGCATGCACCCGGGGTGTCCCCCAGATGCACCAAGGGGAACACTTATTCCTGGCTGAGTCCTCCATAGCCAGTGTTATGACTCCGAGCCTCCATCCTCAACTCCAATGCTGTCAGAGGGGGCTCCTCTCCACCAGCTCCTGAGGCTCAGGCCTGCACCTGGGAAGCCCACATGCTGATCTGCAGTGAAACCAGGGCTGGGCTGGGATCACTCGGGCTTTGAGAACAAAATCACAATTTCCCAGCGCTCAAGACCGGAGAACTCAAGCAAAGGGGTTGCTCAGACAACCTGGATCCACTCGCCATGCCACACACAGTGTTGAGCACTAGGGTCGAGACTGAGTCAGCCATGACCAGGACTGACAAGGTGTTTTGCAGCACCCAGCTCACATTTGATTCAGGGATTCTGGGGACTTAATACACAGACAAATGAAAACACTAATGACAAATAGTAATAAATGCCAAGAAGAAAACACGGTGGTGGCCGTGGGAGGGTGGGTGGGTGCCAGGAAATGCTGAGCCCTGAAAGAAAGACCTCCAGCCATGCACAAACCAGGAGGAGCATTGCAGGCAGGCAGTGCAAAGGCCCAGCGGTACCAATGAAGGCGGCTCAAGGGTGTCGCGAGTTTGACTCACAAGAGGGAAGCTGAGCATGAAGTTCTGAGGAGATAGATCCTTGGGACTTCCAAGGGCTGACCGCAACCTGGTCTTGAGGGCGGAGTCAGCAGATGGAACAGTTACAAAACAACAGGCCAGGGTGTTCAGGATTCTCCTGGCTGCCCATGTGCCTTCCCATGCCAGTCTCCCCTCAGAACACTGGCACAGAGTCTGCTCTATGGATTGCTCCCAGGTACCTGTTAATAAGTGTCCCAGGCACCGCAGAAAGTGGAATGAAGTGGCAGTGGGCAAGCCAGCAACAAATAAAGACATTTTTTTGTAAAAAAAAAAAAAAAAAGCCCGAGGTACTAAAGTCCCCATGTCCATGCAAACCTGCTCAGGCCTCGATTTCCCTTGGAAAGTTAGACTTCATCGCTGACTTGGACTTTTTCTTATTAAAGGAACAGCATGTCACATGAAACTTTTTTTGACGTGACAATAGCTGGGGTAATTAGATACGTAAAGAACAATGAGGAGCGAAGTGTTTCTAAGTCTATTCTGAGAGGTTATTATTCAACCTCAGTGCCTTTCAAATGTCACTTGTGGAGTGTTCGTCTGTTGGTAGCGAAGCACAGAACTTTCTCGCTGTTCTCCTCCAGAGCTCCCGAGAGCACCTGAGCTCTCCGTGTTGCGCTGTGGCAATTTGCTCCAGAATTGAACACACTCAAAGTCTGTATTTTGGAAAGCCGGAACGGTGCCCATCAGGGCAGCCCGAGCACCCACCGGGGCACTCACGGGCACGCCCCTCTGGAGGTAAGGCCAGGGAAGTGCTCATTTCAATAACGTGACAGCTCACAAGAAGACATCGGTGAGCATCGCCTTCCATTGTTCAAGGTGCAACAAAGGAAGTCCGAGATGTTCTTTCCGAAGAAATTATCGTAAGAGTTCACACGAGCTCCTTTACGTGGCCGCCTCCTGAGTGCGACGACTTAATTTCGCTCTCCGTCTCGGCAAATGGAGGCTGCGAGTTCTCATTTTACATAAAGGCCACCTGGGATTTGCCGGAGATAAACAAAGCGTGAAGGCTGCTCATAAAGGCTTCGCACATGCACCAGGGCCCTCGCCGTGCACCCCTCCCCTCCGAGGGGCTCACGACACGCACAAGGCTCTCCCGTGTTAACAGGGGCCCGTGGGGTGTTCGCATGGCTCAGGCTGCTCCGTGCCCCTGTTTGGTCGACTGGGTGGATGTCTTGTGGCTCTTGATGCACAAAATAAGGAGAACACATGGTGGGACTTTGGAAAGTGGACGGCGCTGCTCGGGTGCCTTCCCTCTGATCCCGAGTCCGAGTCCGTGCTCGGGGCTGGGAAAGCGAGGGAGCAGCAACCCCAGGAGAGAGCAAGGAGCCGGTTCTGCCTCCACTCAGTGGCATGAATCTGAATCAAGGAGCTGAGAGAGGAGTCGAGAGGGAAGCATGTGGGAAAGTTAAAGAAAATCCGCAGTGATGCGGCACGACTCGGGGGGTGGGGACATTTCCGGGGTGGATTCACTGCCTGCCCAATGCGCTCCTGTGTGTGGAACTTGTCTTTCCAGCTGGGTCTGTTTAGTGGACATTTGCTGAGCACCTACTGTGTGCTGGATACTGAGGTATGGAGGATGCTGAGAGGAGCGAAAAAACTGACTCCTGGAGGTCGGAGACCTGGCCTTTGCTTTTTTGTCCCCCCCCCCCCTCCTGTGCTAGAACTCTCCAGGAGCCAAGGGTTGCACAAATTCAAGGATTTGCCCCCATGAAGACCAGTGCGTTTCCTTTAGGCGTTTAGGAGCACTCGCCCGGTTATGCACGCACTGTTTCCGGGTGCTTGTTTGGGTTGCCAAGTCTGATCCTCTCATAGTCCCCAGGATGCCAGGGCCCTACCTGAGGGTGGAAATGTTGAGCCAATGCCTGTTTCTGATGACCTCGTGGCCAAATAGGATCAAATGCTGTGTGAGGCCTGGCTGCACCAGCGCTGGCCAGCACAGGGGGGTGAGAGAGGGGCCTGTTACATCATGGTTTCCTTACTGCGAGCCGGGGAAGAAGACTTCCATCCCCTCCGCAGGCTTCTGGCGGAATAACCACAGGACAGAACTCAGTTTGGTTGAAAACAAAAGAGTCACGAGGTCCCTTGCCCCTGAGGGTGCAGAGGTCCTCGCCCCTGCTTCCCATTTTCCAGCTGAAATGCCAGCCGAGTGGCGTGAGCACCTCTCCCACCAGGTTGGCTGTGCGTCTCTGGACCTGCAGCCCAGTGCTCACCCCTCAACAATTTCACATTTTCTTAGATACCCCGAACACCCAACACGAAGGTGTCTTTCCCCCTTGACCGTTTATCTTACCGGGTTGCCTCTTCGAAGCAGTGCAGGTGGGTTTGGCAAAGGGCTCACGAGCTGGCCGCCTTCCCACCGGACTCGGCCCCTGCTCACACGCAGGGTCTTCTCAGTGCGTGGAGACGGGCTTGGCTTCTTGACCAGAGTTTTGGAACATCCCTCCCAAGGGGCTCAGTTCGCACCACATTCCCACTTGGAAATATTTCAGGGTCCTGTAGCTGAGTTAGGGGCCCAGCCCCTGAGGAGGTGTGCTGGCAGCACCCTCACCCCGGGGTTGCATCCTCAAGTCAAGGGGGTGTGAGCCCCCCCCGGTTGGGAGAGGAGCTGAGAGTGAGTTAGCTTTAGAGTTTGGGAGTTGTCCCCAGCGGGGATCAGGACAGACATTTTCGTGCTGAGCCCTAACCTTAGAGCAGCGGTTCTCAACCTGTAGGTTGCGATGCCTTTGGTGATCGAATGACCCTTTCACAGGGGTCGCCTACGACCATCCTGCATATCAGATATTTACATTATGATTCATAGCAGTAGCAACATGACAGTTATGAAGGAGCAACGAAAATAGTTTTATAGTTGGGTCACAACATGAGGGGCTGTATTTAAAGGGCCAGGAGGTTGAGAACCGCTGCCTTAGAGGGAGGGAGGGTTTGCAGAGTCAGCAGGGAGCGCGAGGGAGGGTGCATTCAGTTCTGGAGCGATGTCCGTGGCTTCCAAGAGGATTCCCTGCACCGCAAAGTGGATCCATCTTCCTGCAGTTCTTGTGGGGCCCGCGTGACTGGGTGTCTGCCCGTGCTAGCCTGGGCACGCTGGCTGGGTTTTCTCAGTGTGTGTGTTTGCAATGGAATTCAGTGGCACATTTCTTCTCACTCTCACTCTGTTTGCCACACGCTCTCTCTGAAAATGGACTTGCTCGCTCCTGAGCACCTGAACTCAGGGGCCCTTTGAGTCTGGGTTCTGGGTGGACGGGGTATGGAATGCAATCTCAGACGTGTTTGGCTGCAAACAACGGGCTGCCCAACTCAACACGGCTGAGACAACAAGGAGAGTCATTCTCTCAAGAAGAGCAAGGCTGGGCACGAACAGGAGCAGGTCTGCAGGCGGCCTGCCCCGAGTCAGCATCCTCTGGCGGTGGCACTACCCCCCGAAGGGCACAGCCATTCACGGGACGGGTGTGATGTGCCGTGTTCAGCCCCCACACGTGAGTCCTTTCCGCATAAACCTGACAGAGAAAATAAAGATGAGGGTATGGATTCCCTATTTCCATGGGTCGATAGTGATTGTAACAGGAGAGAAGCAGCCTCAGGAAAAGGTCTAACACCTGGCGGTCCGCATGCACCTAACATCCCTCCTGTGCGCCTCTCTGCCGCAGAAATCACGCTTTCTCAGCACACACCGAGCAAGGTGGTTTGCCTCTAGGTTCATTTTATTCCTTCATGTGGAAAGAATATGTAAGCAAAACCATGACCTCCCCTGGGGGAGCTTCCCTAATGGTTTATCTGCCGTCTCTGCCTTCCGCAGATGAATGTCCTAAGACACTGAGGCCATTGGGAGCAGTGGGAAGGATGAGGTCGAGGGGTGGTGTGGTGGGTGCTTGGGGGGTGCTGCAGACCAGCCTGCCCGAGAGCGCGGCCCCCACCTTGGGCCATTGTTCCCTCGTCTTCAAAGGAGCAGACCGACTAGATCATCTTTTTTCTTTTTTAATTGCAGTGAAATTCACATAACATAAAAGGAAGCATTGTACAGTGTACAATTCAGCGGCATTTAGTACATTTACAATAATTACGCAGCCGCCACCTCTATCTAGTTCCAGAACATTTTATCTCCCCCACGGAGACCCCCTACCTGTTAAACTGGATTAACATAATCTTTTAAGGACCCTTTCAATTATATAATTCTGTGGCTCCAAACGAGGAAATTAACTCGTTCAGCTCTTAAAAATACCCTCCAGGCCGCAGAGACGCGAAGATTACCCCATAAACGTGGAACATCTAAATATTTGTCCCTGACAAACACAGTGGGGGTGGACGACCTGGGTTGCTGGGAGGGGGGAGGAGGCAGATGACTCCTGGGCTGCTCGTCACAGCCCCGCAGTGTTGGACATTTCCACGGCGGGGCCAGAGGAAGAGCCGGCCCCCCGGCCACGGAGGCTGGCACAGTCTTTGGCTGCGGGACAAGACGTGGGATTTACATTGTTTGTTCCTTGTCATCTCTGGAAAACCACCGTCCCGTCTGTCTTTACCAGAAAAGGGCCATGCTTTTGTAGGAATTCAGATTCCTGAGCCGAGGGGCATTTTTGGGGTCGCCCCTTGGATGGAATGAGCCTATCCCGTCACCCCCATCGGCGAGGGGCGCAAAGTGGGAAGGTCATGCTCTCACCGCTGAGAGCCTTAGCGTGGGAAATGGTCCGGCTGCGCTCCCTGGGTCTCTGCTGCCCCATCTCCCCTATCTACGAACGAACATGGCGGTCCAATGTTTTCAGGCGGCGCGGTTCCTGTGTCAAGCAAAGATCCAACATGGAAGCCCAGTACACACCACAGGTGGGACGTCTGTGAGCTCCTCTCCCTGGGCCTGCTCCCCTCCTCTGTGAGGGCCTGCGCGCACTCCTCCTGTGGGCTCCTCCCATCCCCTCAAGTACAGGATGGACCACCTGTCCTGGCCCTCCCCGGGCTCCGAGCGCTGGTGCTGATGGCCTTTGGACCGTCTGTGACCACCTGTGAATTTCTGCTTTTTCACTGGCCACCAGGTCGCTGAGAACCGTCCATGTACCTCACAGTCAGACTTCCGGGGAGTCCTGGGTGAGACCTCTGCAAGTCCATGGCTTTGCTCTCCTTTGCTCCCCTGGATCACAGCGCTCCCCACTCCCGGGCTCACCTGCTCACACCTTTGAAGCTCAGCAACCCCGCCCTTGTCTCCGGGCCACCTTTGCCCCGTTCCGCTTGGCAATGAAAAGATTAGAGGCAGGGCGGTGTGACTCACCGCTCCTACATTGGAATTGAACTTTCTGGTTCCTCCCGCGGAGGACTCGGGACATAAACACCTGGAATTTATGAGTGGTGTTTAGAACGGCAAATGAGTGGTGGCTTCACAGTTTTGTTTTCAATCTATGTGCTCTCAGAGGGAATCAGACCTATTACAGCTTTATGAGCCACACGGGCATCCCTACCCATTCGGCGAGATGAACTGCGGATGCGTGTGTTGTGCCTCTGTGGTCCTGCGTTGGGCTGGACCCTCAGCCAGGAGCACTATCACATCACGGTCGCATTTAGATAGGACACGGACTTGTATGTGGCTGGCAATGCCACTGATAATGAATTCTAGTGACCGAGACGGGAAATAATATAAAACTAAACAAAACCACTCACAATGCATTTATACCGCAAGGTTCGGTAGGTTGAATAAAAGCCTAAGTAAATGAAACAGCGGCGGAGGACAGTCTGGTGGAAGGTGGGAGCGTGTGCACAAAGCTGCAGCGAGGAGGGAACCCTGCGGACAGACCACTCAACACTCCGGGCCTGAGACAGCCATTCCGGGGCCTTCCACCTGCCACAGCTCCTACACGTGTCTCAGCACATGCTCCCTGGGGAGACAGGTGTCCCTACCCGACCTCGTTGGAGGGAGGGGGCTCCTCTGAGCCTCGGGGTTGGCTGTGGGGAATTGGGGCCTAGCCCCCTCTCCTGACTTCTCACCCAATGCTCTCGAAACACCAGCAACCGCTGCATGGTCCATTAAGTTGGACTGAAGCTCCAATGGCTTGCAAAGCACATTTTCTGAAGAGCTGTTATAAAGGTCTCATTGCTCAAGTGTAATCTAGCAAAACTGCCAAGCCCCCCCACTCCCGCCACTCCCTTCCCCTCCCTAGAGGCTCAGACTTGCCAGGGCAAGAAAAAGGGATAGCTGACTCCACAAGTGACTGTACCCAGCCCAGAGCTGTTCGAAGGGTACACGGAAGGTTCCAGAAGAGGCAATGGCCCCCCACGGGATCGTCTGGGGTAGTACTCCAGAGCCCAGCTCGCCTGTCCTCTAGCTCTCCCTCTGCTGCTCACCAGCTGGGGAGCTGGAGTAGTGCTCTGCCTCCCTGTGCCTCAGTTTCCTTGTCTGGACATAGGGTTGTGAATGGGCTCCGCCTCAGAGGCTGCTCATGATGCAAGGCCCTGAGGACAGTGCTTACTGTGAGTCAGGAACTATACCCACAAAAATGAGCAAAACAGGCAGAAATCCCTGCCCTTATATTTGGGGGTGTAGTGAACACTCAGTAGGGTTATTAGCCCCCAGTTAGATTACACCTTTGCCAACAAGTCACCGGTTGGCCGGCATCGGACACAGCCTTCCGGTGCTTTGATGGTGGCTGATACCTACCACCCTAATGTTCTGCCAACCAGCAGCCACGGGTACACACAATGTGCTGCCAGCTTGTGCTCTGGACACACTCGATGCCCAGGAGGTGCTCCGCCAGCCTGAGCCCGCCCCTCCCGCCTGTCAGCGGAAGGGCCATGTGTTTTGCATCAGCAGTGAACTGGGCCAAAGTTTAGTCAATCAGACGTTGTGTAAGGGCGGCTGGTGAGGGGTCAGAGGCCTCCTGGCCTCCCCACGGCTGGCTGTTCAATGATTATCTCCCTGGGGTGGGTCGTGGGGAGCTGGTCCAAAGCATAGCTGACCGTGGCTCCGATCCAAAGGCCTGCCTCTGACGTCAGAGACGAGCCTCCGGGTGGGGCCAAGGGGCAGGACCTTGCTTCTCCCTGGCATTTAAAGCTGGGCACTTCTGCCACCGAACACCAAACTCCGCCTTCCCATCGGGAAAGCAGGCTCACCAGCGGGAAGAGCCGAAAGCAAGCCTTGAATCTCTGGTCGAGATCGTCCAGAGAGCAGGAAGGTAGGCGGGCTTTTGACCTTACGTTGCTAAAAGCCACGGAGGCAACTCGAACTCGCTTCCTTATCCTTACAGCTGCGCCGTCGGCAGGCGCGCAGCCGGACACAGCCCCGACGTGGGCTGGAGGGCACGGTTCCCCTCATGTTCAGGGAGCCGATGCTTGCTATTGCAGGAAACCTCAGTGTCCGTGGCCCTCAGCGCGACTCTGCAGAAATGCCTCCTCAGCTCCCCAATGGCCTCAACTTCTCAGCCAAGGTCGTCCAGGGCACCCTGGACAGCCTGCCCCAGGCAGTGCGAGAGTTTGTGGAGACCAATGCCAGCCTGTGCCAACCCGAATGCATCCACATCTGCGATGGCTCCGAGGAGGAGAACCAGCAGCTGCTGCACGAAATGGAGGAGCAGGGCACCATCAAAAGGCTGAAGAAGTATGACAACTGGTGAGTGCACCCCAGCAGCCCCTCCCCGCACCACAAGGTGGTGTTGGTGGAAAGTGGTGGATGAAGATCGAGAGGTGGGGCGTTTGCAGGCCTTTGAAACACTATGTAGTGGCCAGAACCATATAGACTTTAATCTAATGACACTCATAGTGGCCCCGTCTTCAGGGAGCTGGCATATGCAACAAACAAACGCTCTTTGCAAATTAGATTCTGGGTAAAAACGGAAGTCGGACCATCCCTGGTCCCTGTCCTCCCAGACCGGCTCACAATCTAGCAGATGGCTCCTTGACCCTGCCAGCCGATGTGGCTGTCACATCTGCAGAACATCGTGAGCGCTTGGCACCTGCTAGGGGCAGGGAGGGCACGAGGATGAGTCAGCGGTCCTTTCCTACATGATGCTTGGCTGAGAGGACCCAGCACACGGGCCCATTCAAAACGGCTGCACTTCCCCTCCGACCCGCCCCTGTGTGTTTTTGATCTTTGCAGCTGGCTGGCTCTCACTGACCCCAGGGACGTGGCCAGAATCGAAAGCAAGACGGTCATCATTACCCGAGAGCAAAGAGACACGGTGCCCATCCCCAAAAGCGGCCTCAGCCAGCTGGGCCGCTGGATGTCGGAGGAGGACTTTGAGAAAGCGTTCAGCGCCCGGTTTCCGGGGTGCATGAAAGGTAGATACCCGCAAGCCTTTTCTTACGATGTCTGTCCGAACGGTCGCTTGAACCGTAACGGAAACTCCCGGGGCCTCAGAGATCTTTAAATTCCATACCTGAAATTGGCAACGTATTGAAAATGTACATCGTAGTTTTCGATTTACAAACTGGAACCCAAATTGCACATTAGTGCAAAGGCCTTTGTTTTGGGGTTCTCTCCACTTTCGCGTGGACTCTCCTGTGAACTGGGGAGCCGGTGGCGGGCAGGGGGTGACGTGATTGGAGGGAAGCAGTGTTGGTTGTTATGAGTCCGAGGCCCTTGCTCACGGCGCCCACCGCCCGCAGGTCGCACCATGTACGTCATCCCCTTCAGCATGGGGCCCCTGGGCTCGCCTCTGGCCAAGGTCGGCATCGAGCTGACGGACTCGCCCTACGTGGTGGCCAGCATGCGCATCATGACGAGAATGGGGACGCCGGTCCTGGAAGCTCTGGGTGACGGGGAATTCGTCAAGTGCCTCCATTCCGTGGGGTGCCCCTTGCCTTTAAAAAGTAAGCACATCGTTTCCAGATCAAACGCTAGAATTTCTCAAAGTAAGCTTAGCCTTGGACGCCAGGCGCGTCCTCCGGGCCCTCTCGGGTGGGGCCCCCTGACGTGGCTGTGTCCTCCTCCGCAGAGCCGCTGGTGAACAACTGGGCCTGTAACCCGGAGCAGACGCTCATCGCCCACCTGCCCGACCGCAGGGAGATCATCTCCTTCGGGAGCGGCTACGGCGGAAACTCACTGCTGGGGAAGAAGTGCTTTGCCCTCAGGATGGCCAGCCGGCTGGCCAAGGAGGAGGGGTGGCTGGCCGAGCACATGCTGGTAAGACGCAGGGAATTCTGGGTGAGCGGGGCAGGGGCAGGGGCAGGGGCAGGGGCGGGGGCAGGGGCGAGTGCTGGCCAATACTGGCGGCCTTTCAGGGCCCACCAGGCCAGGCCCAGGACACCCGGGCCTGACAGATTCGGAAATGCCATCAATATTTCTGAATGACTTGCGGCTGCTCCTTCTGGAGGACTCCAAACACAGCCAGGCCCGTAGATGCCATTATTCAAAATATTTGTTTTGAAGCCTGAAGAGATAGAAGCCAGGGACCCATCCCTCAGGGGCTTCTAGGCGCCCCCCGCCCCCCGAGGCTGAAGGAGGGACGTTGTCTCTGCAGATCCTGGGCATCACCAGCCCCCAGGGCCAGAAGAAGTACTTTGCGGCTGCGTTCCCCAGTGCCTGTGGGAAGACCAACCTGGCCATGATGAACCCCAGCCTCCCGGGCTGGAAGGTCGAGTGTGTGGGCGACGACATTGCCTGGATGAAGTTCGACCAGCAAGGTGACCCTCTGGCCCCCCTGCTGCTCACAGTGGACTTTTGCTTCTCAAACAGGCCAAGGGCCCCTCAGTTCATACCGTCCGGATTTTTAATTTAGCGATTTCAGAGCTTGCAAAGTCTTAGAAACATGTATTCTCTCTAAGCAGTCTTTCATTTACTATCAAATCTGGGTTGAAACAGGACCCTATGTGGCTGTTTGTTTATAGAATATATATGTTAAAATAGTATTGATGGAAAACTGAGGGAGAGCAGAGCGCTGTACGTAGAATTGCCTGGGTGAGAAAAGAAAAATATGCTCTAAGGAGGAAGGGAGAAAAGATTCCAGAATTTGGTGCAAAAACGAGCCTGGCAAAGTCTGAGTTCAGGTATGCTTTGCTTGGCGCTCACTTTGACGTCTTGGGTTGAAAACTCTCCAGGTAACTTAAGGGCCATCAACCCAGAAAACGGATTTTTTGGTGTTGCTCCTGGAACCTCTGTGAAGACCAACCCCAATGCCATCAAGACCATCCAGAGCAACACCATCTTCACCAACGTGGCCGAGACCAGCGACGGCGGCGTCTACTGGGAGGGCATCGACCAGCCGCTGGCCCCTGGGGTCAAGGTCACCTCGTGGAAGAACAAGGACTGGACTCCCGAGGACGGTGAGCCTGCTGGAAACCCCGCTGCCCCCCACCCCCCTGGGGTGCTCCGTGGTTGGGCTGGACACTCAGGGGCCTCTCCTCTCTGCCTGTTGTAGGGGAACCTTGTGCTCACCCCAACTCGCGGTTCTGCACCCCCGCCAGCCAGTGCCCCATCATCGACCCTGCCTGGGAGGCTCCGGAGGGTGTGCCCATCGAGGGCATCATCTTCGGAGGGCGCCGGCCTGCTGGTGAGGCTCCCTGCACCCCGGCTGGGTGGGACTGTGAAATCGCTCCTCTCCCATGACCACATCAGAGGGTGCCCGCGAAGCCAGGTTCCTTTCCCAGCACCTGGGATGACTGGCGAGCCCAGAGGAGAAGCCCCTCCGGCCACTAGAGCCTTTCTGGCCCCGAGACCTAACGGAGCTTTATCCGTCCCCTTTGGCTGCGGGCCTCGGGGGTGGCACTGTGGCTCAGGAACACACCGCGAGCGGGATAAGGAAGATGCTGCTCTGCCTTCTCTCCTTCTGTGAGAAGACAGTGCCGGCTGAAGGGTCGGAGTGTCAAAGCATTGAAGGGCCATCCTCCCTTTCCTGCTGCAGGCGTCCCTCTCGTCTATGAAGCTCTGAGCTGGCAGCATGGAGTGTTTGTCGGGGCGGCCATGAGGTCCGAGGCCACAGCAGCCGCCGAGCACAAAGGTAAATCCAAGTCAAAACCTGCAGCCGTGGGGACGGTGCGCTCTCCCCGTCTCTGTGTCTCTCTTCCTGTCTCTGTGTTCCTCTATGTCTCTGTCTCTCTCTCCTCTGTCTTTATTTCTATGTCTCTGTATCTCTCCTGTTTCTGTCTCTCTGTCTGTCCATCTGTCTCTCCAGTCTTTGTTTCTATGTCTCTGTGACTCTCTCTGTCTCTGTCTGCCTCTGTGTCTGTGTCTCTCCGTCTCTCTGTGTGTGGAGAGAGGAGCCGAGCACGCTGATGTCAGCAGTCAGCACTGTCCTGTGGGGCCTCACTGACCACAGGGCCTTCTGTGTTAACAGGCAAGGTCATCATGCACGACCCCTTTGCCATGCGGCCCTTCTTTGGCTACAACTTTGGCAAGTACCTGGCCCACTGGCTCAGCATGGCCCAGCACCCTGCAGCCAAGCTGCCCAAGATCTTCCACGTCAACTGGTTCAGGAAGGACAAGGACGGCAAGTTCCTCTGGCCCGGGTTCGGAGAGAACTCCCGGGTGCTGGAGTGGATGTTCAACCGCATCAACGGGAAGGGCGGCGCCAAGCTCACGGCCATCGGCTACATCCCCACCAAGGAGGCCTTGAATCTGAGAGGCCTGGGAGACATCAACACCAAGGAGCTCTTGGACATCTCCCGGGAATTCTGGGAGAAGGAGGCGGAGGACATTCAGGCCTACCTGGAGGAGCAAGTGAACGTCGATCTCCCCGATGAAATCAAGAGGGAGGTCCTAGCCCTGAAGCAGAGAGTCAGCCAGATGTAAGGAGAGCTGCAGCCACACCCTCCACACCCCCTTCCAGTCCGCGAGGTGTCCCGACCTGCTGCCACCAGCCACCCTCAGTGACCACACCCACGAGCCTTTCCCATAGACACACTTTAATTGTTCAGATACGACCACGGGGTACCGGCTAGTAACTAACGAGATCGGGGAGGGAAATCTTAGCACGTCTCCCAAATTCACGATTCCATGTGCATTTGCTCAATCTTCAGGACACTCAGGCATTTAGTCATTGTCACTGTAGCTATCAGTTAGCAGGAACACACAGAGAACAATACTTGAGCTGTATATACATGTGTGTGCGTGTGTGTGTGTGTGTGTGGTGTGCTCGTGTGTGTGTATGTGTATATGTAGTGTTATCTAAAATGTATTTAATACCTTTGGAAAAAATCTTGGGCAAGATTACCTACTAGTTGTTGCTAGAAAGAAATGTCGCTTTATTATTAATATGTGTGTTTAAATTATTTTTATACACAGTTGTTCCTTACCTTTGCATAATTTCACCTTTTCTCTGAACACGTCTTGGAAAATTACAAAATAAACTTTTATAGAAAGGTGGATTTGTCCGCTTGGTTTTTAAAAATTTGAACCACCAAGGAGAGAGGACTCAAATCTCAAATCCCCTCCAAAGCAGGTGGGGACGTCGGGATCTCCCCTATAGAGGGGCGATTTGGGGGATGGAGGGAACAGAAAATGTCGCCCAGAAGGGACATGGTACCGTGCTGGGGTTTCTGAATTAACCACTAGGCAGTGTCTGAAGCCCTAATCAGTGCCCTGTAGCCCTTCCGTAAGCCTGTAGAGGGGGGTCTTGTGTACCTGGAACAGGAGCGTTTAAAATGTGCTTTTTGACAACAAATGTGGGTCTGGGGGGTTGGCCTCCCACAAGAATGATACCGGGGCCAGTTTCACAGGCTTGTGAAAGAAACTCTCTTCTGAGCAGGGTTTTTCTCCATGTCATGCCCAGGGAAGGAGAGGCGAGAGGAAAGGGTCCCTCGGCAGGAGCAGCCAAGGGTGTCTCCATGGCGCAAGCATTGCCTGAACCCTGGGCACGTTGAGCATGGCCTCAGTGCTGCCCCCTGTCGGCCTCACACCCCCAGCCCTCTGCTCCCAGTGTTTGCTGGGTGCTGGGGAGCAATCCAGACCAGCTGTGGACATGGCCTGGAGCATGACTGCCTCCGGTAGCTTCCCTCCAGGGCCCCACAGTACGGGTGGCTTTGTTCCTGCCAGGTTAATCACACCTTGCCCTCCTATCACACACTTGCTCATCTCCCTAAACCGCTTTGTACCCTGCAGCGGCTCAGGAGACAGTGCAGCTGAGAGCCCCCTGGTTATAGATGGGAGCTGAGACCAGGAGTGTCCTCCAGGGTTGAGAAATAGTGAGCAGGGTTTTCCTGCCCTAAAGGAGCAGAGAGCAGACCCGGCTCTCCTGACAGTGTCAGTTCTAATACCAAGATCACCGGGAGGGAGGAGGAGGAGGCGGACCACACTGAATAGAATGAAAAGGTATTACTTTAAGTCAGTGGCTTTCAAACAGATTCTACTTTTCTCTGCGCAAGCCTGGTTTCACATGTGCTGTCGCTCAGAAACCGAATGTCCAAGGAAACAAAACTGAAGGCAGCCGACCTGGCTGACAGCCCACCTGGGGACCAGGCCATAGTTCCTTGGACTCCAGGGAGGGGCTTCCAGGCCAGAGTTTGGGCACCATTGTTGAAATGCACGCCCTGGGCTCATGTCCTAATCTAGGCCCTCAGCAGGTTTTGTTCCTTTGCAGGCAAAGCTGGCCATCTTAGGGTTCCTTAGGCTTCACCCAGCAGACTTTTGTATGACCATGTTGCTACCAGACCATGGAAGCCCGGAGGACAGCCTAGAGGAGGTGCCTTAAACAGAAAAGGGTTTCAAAGGACCAAAAGGACCCAACACTTGCCACTGATAGGCCCCTGACTCAGTTTCCCAAAACCATGCTCCCTAGTCTGCCCGTCGAGCTCCACGCCCTGGTCTCTCTGTGTGAGCTATCAGGACCTGCAGCGTTGCCTGCAGTGCTGGTCCTGGGGGCACCTAGGCCCTTGGTTGGGAGAATGAAAACCCAGCGTCCTGATTCTGGGTCAGCCCTCCCCACGTGACCTCAAACCAACACTGGGACTGACGTCTTCCCTGGGAGGCCAGCGTAGAAGCTGCCCCTGACCTCCACGGGGCCCGGAGCTGCGCTGGAGTCTGGGTTACAGGCCAGAGCACGGTAGGTACCAGGCAAATATTGGACCAGGACAACAAACCTGCCCTGTGCTCAGTGGAGCATCGGGGAGCCAGTGGGTGGGGTGGTGGGGGGTGGGGCCCTCTCCCTTCTCTCTCTCGCTCTTCGGGCCCATCTTCATCCAGCGCCTCCAGTCTGGGTGCCACACGCATGTTCTTCTGGAGCTTTGAGACCACAGGGTGCGGGCACTGGAGGCTCCCAGCCTGCCCTGTCAGAGGCCCCGAGCCAGAGCGGTCGGTGACCACTGCTTTGTCGCCGTTGTTATCAGTTGCACCAACAGGGCACCAGGTGAGGGCATCTGAGGGGAAGGGCTGGCCACCTGCTTCCTCCCGCCTGCCCCTCCCTCCCCGGGGGGGGGGGTAGTAAACACTGGTGACCTTGGACATATTCCAGCCCTGCCTCTGGCCAGAGGGTACCGGAGCGACTCTTCCCGGGGCCAGCAGAGCCAATGTCCCTGCTGGGACCCAGGAGGATGAGGGGAAAGCGCCCAGCCCAGCGCAGACCCCGGGTGTCCCCCTCCGGCAGTGGTGGGTGCTCAGGTGACCGCACAGGCTCCCGCCTCGGCTTCCCCGGCTGTAAGATGGGTGTCGTAACCGTGTGTGAGGGTTGCTAGGAAGATCCAGTGAGATGGTGCTTGGAGGGGACCGGACACCGTGGGGCCTCGAGGACGGCAAGGCTGGCACTTTTCTCCAGGGCTTCAGTGTAGCTGTGATGGTGCCACATCAGGGTCCAACATTCAGTGTGTGTGTGTGTGTGTGTGGGGAGGTGGGGCAGGGATCAGGGTATGATGAAGGCTGGAGAGGAGAGGCTGCTGGGGACCCGCTGCCCCAGCCCCTGACACCCCAGCTTATCCAACGTCCATCCCAGGTCCTTCCCAGGCCCCCCAGACCTTCCCACACAGCGGAGGGGCTCCAGGCTGGCTCTGGGTCGTCTTCGAGTGGTCACTGCCCCATCGGGGGTTAAATATGTTGAATGTCACTCCCGTCCACCCCTCCCCAATGCCTTGATGTCACACAAGCGTTCCCCCCCCCCCCATCCTACACTGATCTTTGCTGCAAACGGGGGTGCTGGGTGACGGGGTGGAGTGGGGTGGAGGGCAGAATGCCCTTGAGCTGAGAAAGCCCAAGGCTATGACCTCACCCCTAGGAAACAGATAAGAGTTCCCTCTGTGGGTGAAGTGGGGCTTGGGATGGAGACTCGGTTCAGAGGGGAACAAAGGCTGTGCCTTTCTTGCGGTTCTCAAATCCTGCCTGAGTTTTCCTGCCCAGCTCATGCAGGAAGCTGAACCCTGAGGGGCCCTGGGCAGAGGCTGCCTGCGCTCTTGCTAAGGACCAGCTCCCGGGACGCTGCCAGGTGATAGGAAGACAGCGGGCCCAGGCCGGACGGGATCTGATGGTCACAGAGCTGCTCCCCTGCACGAGGGGCTGAGCCCAGCGGTTTCTCTGATGCTGCAGAGCTGGGCTTTGAGGCGCTGCCACAGAGGAGCAGCGGACATCATTGGTCCTCAGTGGCTGGCGGCGGGAACAGGAACACCGAGGCCTGGCTGGCACCTGCCTCGTCCCTCCCTGACAAGAGCCTCTGGGGGCTCGCTTGTCTGCCACCTGCCTGCGCAGCCTGGCCCCCTGGCGATGGGGATGTAAATGTATGAATCAGCCACAGCGGCAGAACCTTCCTCTAGGCGAAGCAATTTGCAGCAAAATATGCTGTAAATATTTGTTCAGCTCAGGAAAATGACTCTAATTGCATAATTAAACTTGTTGTCAATGCTGCTTCCGGACAAAATGGCTGGGGAGAAGCTGGGACCACAGCTGGCCCTCTGAGTTTGTGGAATAGAGGGGTTGACGGTTTGCAAAGACTTTGCCCTGGCCCCGTCTTTCTTCCCCGAAATGGGGGTTTTGAGACCAGTCTGGGAGGAAGGAGGAAGGGGCTCGATGGCTTTAGAGAGAGGAGAGAGGAGAAAAGTTCCCCGAATCAGAGAACCAGCCGCAGAGGGACTCCAGGCTCTGGGACAGAACTGCCCCTGAGTTTTCCAAATGCCCTGTGCTCGCCCCGCCTCCCGCGGGTCCCTGGTAACTCGAGCAGAAGTAGAAGCTCTCGCTAAAGTAGAAGGCAATCAGCAGGTTAAAAGAAATTTGCTCTAGAAGAGAACGTTGCCTTCCAGCCATCAGTGGAAAGCCAGGGTTCCTTGATAAGGTAACCACATAAACACAGCGCTTAGCCAGGCCCAGAAGGCCGGCCACATGCTGGCAAACCCACAAAAGACGGGTGGTCCCGGGGTCCGGGGAAGTGGCACCGGGTGCGACTGCTGATGGGAGCAGGGTTTCTTTTTGGGGTGATGACACGCGCTAAAACTAGATTGTGGCAAAGGCTGCTCATTCCTGTGACTATATTAAAAGCCACTGAATTGTACCTTTTAATTGGGTGAATTTTTATGGTATGTCAATTATAGCTCCATCAAGTAGTTTTACAAAAGAATAAAATGGAAAGCAAAATTGCCCTAGAAACCAGCTGCTTACCAAAGGCTCGGAGCCGGAGACCTGCACCCATCTTGTCGAACGACAGAGGAGCCCAGAAGAGGGCGGCATCAGGGAGGGCAGAGCGACCGGGAGGACTCAGAGGCAGGGGACTGACTTTCCCATGGTGGGGCTCGGGGTCAAGGCCCACGGACATCTCCAGATGGTCGCTGAGCATCTTACAATCATCTCCCCCACCTCCAGAGGAGAAACAGGCCAGGACCGAGACCTGCACACAAGCCTGAGGCCAGCAGGTGGCAGCGCTGAGATGCCCAGGCCCTCAAACTCCAGGCGGGTGCTCAACAGGACCCAGGTCAGGGCCAGGGACCTCCTTCAGCTCTGACAAGAGGAAGGAGGGTTTGCTCATGTCACCCCGCAGGCGCCCACTTTCCTTCTCTCCCCTCCCTGGCAGCAGAAGCCTGTGGAATGGAGGCTGGGTTGTAGAATGAGTACCCATGGCAGCCACTAGACTCCTGGTGCGGCCTGAGCCTCAGTTTCCCCAGCTGCACGGGAGAGGCTTGCCTTGCCCCTCAGAGGTCCTTACACTTCTAACCTGCCCTGAAGTAGGAGACATGTGGCTCTTCAGCGGGACCCTTAGAATTGGGACTTAGTGACCCCGGGTCCAGGAGTGGGGGGAGTGACAAGACAGAGAACGTGGGGTGGGCTGCCTTCAGGGCCATGAGCACCGTCCACTCCCAAATAGTTCACCTGGAGAGCATCGCATGCCGGCCGCCCACCCCCTGACGCCCCACCCCCTGCTTGTTCCAGTGCTGACACCATCTGCCCCTCATGTACAGCTGAGCTCCTCCAAGGGAAGGAAGGCCGGAACAGGGACTCAGACTCATGGGCACGCCTGCAGGTCCCCGACCCTCTGCTCCCGCCCCCTCTTTCCCACCCCCTCCCCCCACCCCAAAGCTGGTTTTGTCTCTAAGGGCAAGTCTGAGCTCAGACAATGGGATATTAGCTGCTTTGATGAGCCCTTCGGATCTCCTGGGGAGCCAGAGGGGACCTGCTCTGTGGCCCAGGGGCAGCTCCCACAGGGAAGCCGGCATCTGGAAAGCAGGGGCTGCCACTCACAGGCCAGACCCTGGAAGGGTCAAGGATACTTTTCGGGTCTGGGTAAATTCCCCAATCAGGGGAGCGGGCAAAGGCATCTAGGCTGCCCGAGACTGCCCTGGAGCCCGGTCTGGCCTCTGGGGTTGGCATTCACCCCCCCTCACCCCCCACCCCATGGACCCCCTACTAGAACACTCTGCCCTCAGAGGTGAACCCAGGTCTGGCCTCGGTGGGCACGGAGGCTGCGGCTGTCTGTCTGAAGCCTGGGAGGCCGGGAGCCGGAGGCCTGCTGACTCATGCAGCAGCTGCCTCGTTCTGTGAAGTGGAGCTCAGAGCCATTAGCCCAGAGGAGATGAAATTTACATTTTGAATTAAGTCGGATCATCAGACCCAGGAAGATTAAACATAAGTTGAGGGATCTGTGGGCTGCAGAGGTGGGGCTCAGCCAAGCATCCCAGACCGGCGCTTTCTTTTTATTTTTTTTCTCTGGATGCAGGCAAAAGGGGACGGGAGGACAAGGCTGCAAAGTCAGCCGGAGACACAGGGAGCTGGAAAGTTGAGACTCGCCTTCTCTCTTCAACTTGGGCAGAAGCACAAGGAACCTTCTTGGCAGAAGTGAACTCTGACCTGTCCGAGTCCCTCCACCTTACTCTCCGCGAATGACGGGTGTGTACTGAGCACCCTTAGGCGCCCGCACCTGGCTAAGCGCTCGGAGAAGTGCACTCTCACCCCTTCTTTATCCCCCTGGCTCTCGGGGAGGGAGGCTAATGGCGGAAGTAGACACAGTGGTGTTGACAGCTCAGGGTTCTGAGTTTCGTTGGGAGTTTTGTTTGTCTTTCAGATGTAGCATTCAGGAATCAGAGACCCCCTCCCCACACATATACACGCACACAATAAAGCTTTGAACCCTTCCCCATGGTCTGTGTGAGCACACCCCCAGCCACCCCGGCAAAGTCTGCACCCCCAAGTGGGAACAGGCCCACAGGCTGGGATGGACACCCCACGGCAAGTGGAGTGTTTGCACCTTCCTGTGGCCATGAGTGTGTGTGAGCCACATCTACTGCGGTCTGTCCTTCCTGGGACAGGACAGGGTCTCCATGGCCTCCTGGCTGGGTACAGAGAGGTTCTCACTCAGCCCCCAGCAGCTCCAGGGGTGGGTGCTCTACCAACAGGTCTCCCTGACCTCAGGGTGAGCTGACTCTCAGGAAGAGTTTATAACTCAAGTGGCCTTGAGTTGACTTGACCAGCAACCTTTGCGGCTGCGCTCCCCGGCCGGCCGCGCTTCCCCGATGGCAGCTCTCCAGGACGGATCTTCACTCCCAATGAGTAGTATTGAACGCCCCTGGCTGCCTGGCATGTGGAGTTGGCCCTAGTGCTTAGAGACCTGATCCTCTAATGAATGGGTCCCACAGGAGGCGCTGTCCCTTTCCCGGGGTCACTGAAAAACGTTAAGCCTCGAGTTATTAGG
>PVJC01003245.1:22019-72313 GCA_004026665.1 Murina feae
CCCCCCTCCCTCCATTCCTCCCTCCTCTCCCTCCCTCTCTCCCTCCCTCCTTCCCTCCCTTCCTTCCTTTGAACCTTTACCCTTCCAACCATCCATGCCTCCACACACCTCCGTCCATGTACACATCTACCCAGTGGACCATCCAACCTGCACCCAGGTGCTCATCTAATCTCTATAAGCCCAGTCAGCCGTCAACTCAGCATCCATCCTCGATCCATACCCCCACTTTCCCACCAAGTCCATGCTGCTGCCCCGCTGTGAGAGCCATGATTTGAAGGCGCTTGGCCTCATTTTCCCATTGTCTCCTGTGTCTCCAGGACAAAGTAATGGCTGGGCTGATGGAGCAGCAAAGCAGAGTGCTCTCAGAGGTGCAGAGAACGGGCGGGGTCAGGATGGGGTGCAGTGCTCATTACATGGCGACCCCTTTGGAAGCCAGAGCTAAAAGGCAAAGTGCAGGACTTGCAAGTGAGCAGGACCAGGGAGGGTCGAGGGCAGAGTGGGTTTGCGGTGGGTGGAGGTGGGGTTGGGGTGGTGGGTAGATGCTGTGTGGATGGTCAAAGAGATGGAGGTGTGGCTTGGTCAGAGTAAAGGGTGTGGATGAGGGAAAGAGGAGAGAGGGCCCCGCTGGCACAGTGAAGAAAAGCCAGGCCAGTAACTCAGCGGGCCCCGTTCTGTTGGCACAGGGAGGTAGAAAGCTTGTTGGTGATGGAGGTACCCAGTGAGCGAAACTTCCTCCCGGAGTAGATCCTGAAATGGTATGCCCTCCATTGTGGGGTGCTGGTTGTCACTGTCCTTCTTAGCCTGGGGAGGTGGGCCCAGAGATGTCAGTGAGGAGAGGCCCAGCGCACCGGGCTGTCTCGGGGTCTCCATCGACGCTCACGGGGGACTCAGCCAACGGGGACCTGGGCCTCCGAGTCCACAGAACAGGCTGGTGTCAGGAGCTTGACTGACTGCAGCTGGAAAACCACTGCTTGCCTCGCCTCGCCCTTCACAATGGCCGCTGCTGATGGGCCACGAGGAAACCAACGAAATTCCCAGAGTCTTGCCTCTGGCAGGGGACAAATGCAGGTTTTTATGGTTTCAGACATAAATGCTAGCCTGCTGTTATGCTAAAAACTTCAGCATCTGAAAAGTTCTGAGCTAATTTTCAGGGGAGAAATTAGATGAGAAG
The DNA here is from genome assembly GCA_004026665.1 of Murina feae. Lineage (NCBI taxonomy): Eukaryota > Metazoa > Chordata > Mammalia > Chiroptera > Vespertilionidae > Murina > Murina feae. The sequence continues at coordinate 23,191 of PVJC01003245.1, forward strand.
TGGCTTTTAAAACCCAGAGAATCTTGTGTTTAAAAACTTGGTTGCCAGGGAAACACTTTCTCCAACCCTTCTTTGACACCACATTATAAATTAAATCCCCTAAGTGAAGGGTGATGAAGGTAACGGCTGGCCCTGCTGCAGAGAGAGAATGCAGGAAGACAGTTGGGGGGAAGGCACCCCAACTTTTTAGGGCACACCCCCCTTAGCCCTGGGAGAGCGGGCCCATTACTGCACGTGGGGGTCTTGAAATTGCCTCCCGAGGAGAAGGCAAACCAGCGAGCAGCTGCGCACCGTGTTCTGTGAAAGGCCAAGCCAGTGATTGCTGAAAGGCAATCTTAAATGTCACGCTGCTACCCTGTTGGCTTTGAATAGGTGAAGAGCTCTGTGAGCCCGTTAATGAGCAGATTGGGAAGGCTGCAGCGTTCCGGCCCCCCGCGGCCGTGCTAATGTACGTGGTGCCAGGCAGAGCTGAAGCAATTGTTATCTGCCATCTTCGGGAGGGAAGCAATTTAACATTTAGTTTGTGGCCTCAGCCATCTAGCCATCCATCTGTCCATTCATCTCTTCCCATCTGCTCATTCATCTAATTGTCCATAGGAGCATCCATCCACCAATCATCTAGGCTCCCATTAATTTAATCATCTACCCATCCATCTACCTGTCTAACTGTCCATCCCACTCTCTACCTGCCTAGCCACATGTGTGTGCATACACATATGGGGATGGATGGATGGATGGATGGATGGATGGATGGATGGATGGATGGATGGGTAGGTGGGGAGGTGGTGTATAGACGGGTAGATGGATGAACAAATGGATGGTGGATGAGACTGATCTAGGTACCCATTCACTAGTCCAACCATCCATCCTCTCATCACCCACCCACCCAGTCAGTGGGTAACCTTTACGGAGCTGCAGGTGATAACCGCAGCCCCCACTCGCTGCATGCTTACAGTGTGCCAAGCCCTTCCTGGCATCATGTCCTTACTCCTTCTCTCACCGTGGAACTCGTCCCCATTCCATAGGTAAGGCAGTGGAGGAGTTCTAATCGCTAACGAGGTGGGAACGTGGGCTTCAACCCTTGTCTGCGCCGTGAGTGTAAATCCCCAGAAGGGCCATGGGCTTGGGGTCAACCATCCACCAAGGTTTCAGCCGATGAGCAAAAAGTGAAGAGGATGGGGACAGAGAGCGAGGAAGAAGTACCAGGAGGAAACCCACATCTGAGACTCCAAGGCCAGCTGCCTGGATTGACCTCCTCCACTGCCCGACACACACACACACACACACACACACACACACACACACACACACACTCACACACTCCCCTTCCATGTAGCCCCTTCCCACAGGGTAAATACTGCCAGCGTGGTCATTGGAGCCAGTGCCAAGGTGAAAAGTCCATGGGTTAGAACCTCAGCAGAGAGGCCAAGCCCCTGGGGAGTTCCATTCTCAGAAGCTGAGACTTTTCCCCTAGTGAGCTTTGGTCTGCAGCCTCCGCCCCTTTCCAGGGAATGCCCAGTAGGCAAACTGACGCTCCCGCGTTGCCTCTGCCTCCCCCTTCACCTCATTCCAAGGCACCCTCTCCCTGCAGAACTGGGCTGGTGGTTTTTGGATTTCTCAGTCCCCCAGCTCCTGACATGCAGGGGGTCTGAGGTTCCTACCGAGGTCGGGGGTGCTTACTGAGCATTGCACCTGCCCAGCACCATGCTTCGTGCTCAATCCAGCCAATGTGCCAGCTGCGAGGGGCCCACCATTTTCCTGTGGCAGAGGAGGAGACTGAGGTCCAGGGTGGTGAGGTGGCTCCCCAGGTCAGACACGTCATTTCCACAGAGGAAGGTCTCATTCTGAACCCTGATGTCTGATGCATACTCATGGGGTGAGGAGCAGCTAGAGCCGGCTGCGGTGGGCATGGGCGGGGCTGAGAGGTGGGCGCCGGGGTCAGACAGCCCCTTCTGAGCGGTGTGACCTTGTGGGTCACGATAGCTCTCTGGGCCTCAGCTCCCTCAGTACAAGGGAATGACAACAGCGTGACCCCCAGGGAGAACTCTGTGGTAACTGTGTCCATGTGCCCCGAGCTGGGCAGGGCAGACTGTCCGAGAGGAAACCCTGCGGTAGCTGCTGGGCCTGGGCAGGGGCTGCAGTGTCAGAGGGGCTGAAGCCCCATCTCCCTCAGAGCCAGCTCTGACCCTCGTGTCGGCCCATGGGGTGCAGGGGCTGAGTGACTTGCTGCAACCCCTGGAGGCTAAGGGGCAGGTGGGATTAGAACCCCAGGGCATCGGAGCCCAGCCACCTGCTGACCCCTATGGAGCCGGGCACAGGTTTCTCTGGACGCTTCTGCAGATACTGCTGATGTCTTACTGATGGGCGAGGGTCTGATCAACCCAGGCCCATCTGCTGAGTGCGTTTCCGCGACAGGCTCTGGGGGGCTTGCGGGAAGCCAGCCGTGGCTCAGGCTGGGGGCAGCCGATTTTCATCTGGAGGCCCCCTGGCCGGGGGGGGGGGGGGGCGCTGAAAACACTGCGGAGCTGCTTCCTGAGCCCAGAGCCAAGCCTGTGACATTTGTCCCTGCCAGGATACAAATCCTCCCATCTGCTCCCCACCGGGCCCACCAGGTGCCGGGCGCCCCTCCTCTTGCCCTGCCCCCCACAAGCCCTCGGGGGCACTGCTGTTTTCATGTCATTGCTGTTTCTGAGCACGCGGGGGTCTTGACTGTGAGCACCCCTCCTCTCGGGGTGTCTCAGGAGCCAGACCTCCGTATTCACTCGGGCTCACTGCCCCCCCCCCCCCCCCCCCCCCCCCCCCCCCCCCCCCCCCCCGCCTCAGCCCCCACCCAGCTAACACACCAGGTGGTCTGTGGTCTTGACTGACAGGGAAACTGAGGTTGAACGCGGGGCAGGGGCAGAGCTGAGCTCCCCTTCCTCTCTGCAGACAGCCGGCGAGTCACCCAAGGTCGCCTGGGCTCCAGGCAGCAGCAGCATTTTGACTGCCGGTCAGGTCCGCCTGGTCACGACGCGCCGCGGGGAGGGCAGCCGCGGGGGCGAGGGCCTCTTTAATTCATGAGTTACTGGCAGCAGCACAGTCTCGGGGGAAGATTGATGACCGGCTGCAGGTATTGGTGGGTGGATTCATAAAGCTGTCGGCAGCCGGCCGTAAATCAGATGAATATTCAAGATTCCGCCTTGGGAGCAGTTCTCCGGCTCTGGCAATAACAAGATGGATTGGACGCAGGAAGCAGGCGCCGTGGCCTCAGGAGCCCCAGTCCCCGGAACCTGGCTTTTTCCACTTGCACAGAACTTCTGCTTTTGCCTGGAAAACTTGGGCAGCTGCAAAGAGAGAGGAGTGGAGGGTGTGGACCCCAGGCCCCCTGCAGACCCCATCTTACAGATATTCTTTGTGGGGGCATGAGTGACATGCAGTGATGCACACAGGTCTTAAGTAGAAGTGGGATGAGCATGACCAGGTCTGGGTCCAGTCCTGCCCTTTCGGGAGGAGGCTGCTGTGACCTTGGACCCAGGTGGAACAGATTCAGATATGCACACAGGAGACAGCACAGGTTCCCCCACGTATGGCCTCAGGCCTGTGTGACCCCACCCGACACCTCTGTCACGGTCCCACCTGCTGACCAGGCTCCCAACTACTGTGGGTCAGGCCCCACCCCAGGGCACTTGCACTGGCTTCTGCTCCTGCCTAGAGGGAGGTAGAGATGAGGGACCCCTCCCCCTGGAGATGGCTATTTCCTCTCCCCTCATCCCTGTCCTCTGTAGTTGTCCCCTCTGTAGGATGCAAAGGCTGCAGGAGGCCCCTCTGCCCTCCCCCCTCCAGTCCTACCCGTCAGCAGATGTGGGTCCCACGGGGGGGGGGGGTCATCACTGCCTTCCAGCAGGGAGCTTGCTTGCTTGGGTTAGGTGCTGGGGTGCAGTCCCCGAAGGGGGTCCCACCGGGAACTTCCTCTGACAGGCCAGGAGGTCACTGACCCCCCCCAAAGCCCTCCAGTCTCTGCCGGTGGGATCAACCTTTCCTGGGGGAGCCCTGAGCGGTCCAGCATCTCTCCTGGTAAGGGAGCACTGTGCTGGCTGCAGGCAGAGGGAGGCTCAGGGACTCTGCCCTGTTGGGGTCCAAAGCCTCCAGTGGGGCCCTCACTGTGGGAAGATTGTCCCCCCTCCCTCCCACAGGTGAGTTCTCTCCTCACCTCTGTGGCTTCACTGGTGCCAGCCAGCACCACGGGCACATGTGGTGTTGGGAGCCTTTAGAAGATCATGCATGAGACACCCCCCACCCCCGGGTCTCCCCATCCTGGTACAAGGCCGGGCTCCAAGGTTCATCAGCATCCTTGAAGTCAGAGCCCCCTAGGGTGGGGAAGTTCAAAGAGACCTCTGTCCACAGGAACCACACCTCTCTGCACCCCGTTCTCTCCTGGGGGGTGTGGACAGAGGACGCAGTCCCCTCATCCTGGCCCCTGTCTGCAGCTGAGAGGACCGACAGCCCTGGTCCTGGGGGAGGGAAAATGCCCCAGGTGTCTGTCAGCAGGTCCTGCCAGCAGCCCTGATTTCCTTTTACAAATATTGGTGCCATCCATCAACACCTCAAATCAACTCCCCCGAAGAAGGCCGCTGTCCCAGATGACCCCTGCAGGAGCCAGCGCAGGGGCATCACGGAAAACCGGGAGGCCTGCGATTGGGCGGGCTCTGCTGCAGCGCCAAAACAGCGTAATGTATTCCTGCCCGCAGCTCCGCGAAAAAGCTCATTTCGCGTCCTGCGTTTCCATTTCCTGAGGATTAATAAGTGTGGAGGGGGACTTGGGCTTCATGCCGAATATTTATTTAGTCAATATACACATCAATTTAGCAAATTAGAGCTTGCAAGCCATTGCTAAGCAATGCTGTAAAAATAATAGCTGTACTTTAAACTTGTAATGGATTTGGTGTGGGGGGTGGCAGCTGCGTGCCCAGCACTTTGAAAGCATAAAGTTTTGTTTTCCTACAACTTGGCTGACTGTCTGAGTCACTGCGGGTGTCAGCAGAGAGAGCAGGCGTCTACACCGTGCCTTCAGGGTCCACCGGAGGGGGCTCTGCAAGCACCCGGGGGGGGGGGGTTGACAAATGGGCTTTGGGGCAGTTGACCCGCGTGGAGCCCAGGCCCCTGAGCCTTCTGGCTGCACGGGGCACAGGGCAGGCTCCTTGGCCGTGGCAGTGCTGACCTCTGGGGCTGGCTGATTCTCTGATGGGGCTTGGGGAAGCTGTCTGGATGTTGTCGGATGTCCAGCATCTCTGGCTTCCACCCACCAGGTGCCGTCAGCAGCAGCCCCCTCCCCAGCTGTGACAACCAGAACTGTCTCCAGACATTGACACCTGTGCCCTGGGGTGGGGGCAAGACCTCCCCGCCCTTGAGAATCACTGGTGTGGAACAAGGTTCTCAGCCTCTCTGAACCTCAGTTTCCTTGTGGAGACTCTGTTTCTGTGAGCAAGACCCCCCCAACCCACTGAGACAGCGAGTGGCAACAGCTCAGAGGGGACAGGGACTGGCGCAGGGCACGGTGCCAGCCAAGGCTGAGCTGCGGAGGGCACGGCGTTTCCTGGTTCTTGCAGTGCTTCTCTGGTTCCTCAGGCCTGTCCAATGTCACCTCCTCAGAAAGGCCCGGTCCCCTGGTCAGGAGGTTTAACCCTCCCCATGGCCCCTTCCGTCACTGTGTGCTCGTGTGTGTGTGTGTGTGTGTGTGTGTGTGTGCTGTCCCGTTCTTACCTGTCTGCCCCGCCCCTCACCAAGCAGGAACCCTGTCGGTGGTCAGGGGGCTTCCTCCATCTTGTCCCTGTGGTGTCGCCAGCGCGTGGCGCCATGTAGAGGAACTAAGCGGAGACAGCTTCCAGCTGACCACACCGTCCATTCTTTTCTTATTCTCTAGCAAGGAGGCCCCCACTTCTTAGCTGCTGGGCACGTGGATGTGGACCAAGCGCTGGCCAATGAGATGTAAGTGGGAGTCCTTTGTGTGGCGTTACAGGGAGAGAGCACCTCTTCCTTATCCCTAGTTCTTTTCCCATGCCTGGAATGGGGGCGTGATGGCTGGAGCACAAGCAGCCACTTTGGACTATGAAGTAGAAGCTCTGTGTTGAGGATGAGGGGCAACAAGACAGAAGGGACCTGGGCTCTGGTGACTTCTGGCCTCGCCCTGGTTCCTCTTTCCAGGCACCACACTGACTGCTGACCACGGCTGTGGCCTTGGGATGCCCCCAGGGTGGAGGAGGAAGCAGATGGTATTCATTCTGTGCAGGCGGTTCCCCGATTAACGGGTTTTGAGCTGAAGGAGCTCACCCTACGCTGCTAAGGTTCACCCCTCCAGCTCCAGGCCAGGCAATATCAGTGGCTCCAGGAGAGAGGGGAAGGAGAACACAGGCTGGGCGGGCTTCAAGCTCAGGAACCCGGCTCCTTAGATGGCATTGCTGCTTCTCCAACAGTCAGTCAAGTTCATTCATTCATTCACTCCATGAGTGCCACTCTAGCTTGCTAGAGGCTGGGGACCAGATGCTAATACCACAGCTTCTGGAGTCCTCTGGTGAAAGAGACTCGTCGGGAGGACAGAGCATGAACCAGTAAACAGGGAAATGGAAGGTTACAGCGTAGACAAGCTTGGCTGGGAGTGAGAGGGTCGAGAGGGTTGAGTGTGGTGGCTGCAGACGGGGAGCTGGGACCGAGGCCGTGGTTGGGGGGGCGTGGAGAGAGGAGTGGCGCTGGCTGGCTCTCTCACACCCTTGTCTCTGGTCTGCCCCTGGGAGAACCCAACCTGCAGCACACATTAGCTCCTTCAGTCTTCTCGGCATCTGGAAAGGCCACCCCGTCCTTGTTCCCAGTTTACAGAGAAGAAAACTGAACTGAAGCCCAGAGAAGTGAAGTCATCAGATGAAGGACACACAGGAAGTAGCGGTGTGGCTCCCGGGCTGTGTTAACGCCCCGCCCTGGCTCTGTCTGGTTTGATGGCAGCACAGGGCTGGGTGTGGTCCCCCATGTGGTCCCTCCCAGCAGCTCCTGACCTTGGTACACAGCTGAGTCTGGGGCCCCATTGGACCTGCTGAATCTGAAACTCAGGGGGGGGGGGGCAGGATCTCCCCCGGCGACTCTGGTGAGAGCCATGGTGGAGACCAGCGGTTCCCTCGGGCTGCCGGCAGGGGCAGATGGGGGGGGGGGGGGCAGCAGGGGCAGACTTCGTTGGCTCCGGAGGAGGGGAAGAGGGCTGTGGGGACAGAAAGGAGGTATCAGATTCAGGCCAAATGACAGCCCTGGATGGATAGGATGTGGGCAGTGTGGGCAAGAAGAACCAAAGATGACCCCTGGGTTTGAACTTAAGCTTAGATCAGCGAGTGGGTACAAGTACTGAGTGGACACTGGGGGTGAAGCAGGGGGTGGAATTGGGGTCCACATGACGACGAGTGGCTGGGACATATCTGATGGGGCTGCCACCTTGTGACCAACTTGCATCTCTCAGAAGCAAGAGTCTCGCCCTGACCGGTTTGGCTCAGTGGATAGAGCGTCGGCCTAAGGACTGAAGGGTCCCAGATTCGATTCTGGTCAAGGGCATGTACCTTGGTTGCAGGCACATCCCCAGTATGGGGTGTGCAGGAGGCAGCTGATCGATGCTTCCCTCTCATCGATGTTTCTAACTCTCTATCCCTCTCCCTTCTTCTCTGTAAAAAATCAATAAAATATATTTTTTAAAAAAGCAAGAGTCTCTGGGACCTGCTGCCTCAGGGAGGACAAAGCCAACTGGTGCCACCTCAGGGCCGAAGGAGAGGCAGGAGCCACGTCCAGCGCAGCCCGTGGCCTGTGAGGGGGCAGAGGCTCCGGCTGGCGGCTGTGCTCAGGGGAGCCCTTTCCCCACGATGGTCCAGCCCAGCAGGGCGGGCAGGCTCCGGTTTGGGGGTCTCGGTCCTGACACGCTAACTGCAAAGCAGCCAGTGTTCAGGGAAGCCGACAGCTGTGCTCCAGGGTCACATCTGTGACTTTAAAACAGGGGTTGTCCGCCGTCGTGCCCTGCCCCGGAGGCTGCTGGGAGGAGACAGGGCAGCTGACTGGCACACAGTGGACTGTGCCTGACCCTGCACCGCCCGCACTGGGCCCCCACCTGTGCGCCAGCAGCGCATTCCCAGAGATTCCTCCGCTTCCAAACCGCCAAGAAGCAGCCAGAGCAGCGTGCATCCCCGAGCCTTTGAGAAGGACTGAGCCCCACGCAGCCCTTCCCACCTGGGGTGCCACCCAGCTTCAGGGGGTTGCTGTTCTGGCAGGTGCGTGGGGGGTGGTCTGTCCAGGTCCCCTTCATGGCCCTTCCCTGCTCAGACTGGACTTTGCAGGCCTTGCTCTTGACCAAAATCCTGAGCAGCGGGGGCATGGCCAAGCGGGTGTCTGAGCTCTGGGAAGGCCCCAGCAGGAGTGCTGGCCTGAGCAGGTAGGTGGATGCATCACTGCCCCAGGGCCGATGCCGCCTGCATGGCTTTTCCCGGCCACTGGAGGGCGCCATCCAGCAGGAAGCCAGCCATGATCAGTCAAGCAGTGTGCTCTGTGACCTGCCCAGGGAGGGAGGTTAGGGTGCCTAGGTGGCTAGAGGCCAACTCCAGGACCACACACAGCTCTGAGGCAGTGGTGGACCCTCAGGGGGAGAGCAGTGTGAGCCCCCTGCCTGGAAGAGGCCTGCAGCCATGTGAAGCAGGAAGGGCATCTATGAGAAGGAACAGCATATGCAGGGGCTCAGAGGCCAGGGCAGGGCTGAGGGGTGCCCAGTCCCAAAAGCAGCAGTCATGTCTGGTGCAGAGCTGGGATGGGGCAGGGAGACAAGATGGGGGGAAAGCCAAGTTCAGAGGCAATGGGGAGCCACTGAGGGCTGCAGCAGGGGAGTGTGGCAGGACTGGTGTTGATTTCCAAGTCCTCTGGATGCTGCATGGAGAATGGGCAGAGTGGGCAGGAGGGGAAGCTGCTGCTGTATCTGGCAAAAGATGGTGGTGGCCAGAGGGTGGCTTGGAAGGGGGGCAGGGCGGGTGTGCAGGCGCCAACCAGTGAGCATTGTCAGGAGACTCTTCCTGGGGCCTGGGGGGACCTGATGAGCAGGGGTTGAGGATACCCAAGACACTGGGAAGGGTCAGGACCCAGAAGGCCTGGTTCTGACTCAGGAGGAGGCAGGGCCACCTCAGAGCACCAGGGGAGGCAAGCTGGAGGGAGCCGGGGGGAAGGGGTGGGTCACAGTGGAGTGCACAGGCAGCGGGGCTGGGGTTGAAGTCCAGGCTGAAGGCAGAGTGGAGGTTTGGCCTGGGCCCTGACTGTCAGCCCAGGAGAGGATGAGGGGCCAGGAGGTGAGAGGGCAGGAACCTCCCAGTGCCTGGCAGGTCCTTAGATGTCCCCTGCCCAAAGCCAAAATCAGCAAGGAAAATCAATGCTTGACCGGGCCTCCCAGGGAACACGGCTGCCACCACGTCAGCACCTGGACAGAGACCTGGGTCTTTGGCAGCGCCCCAGTCTGAGTGAGGTCCCTGCCCAAAGTCCCCTGGCGTCAGTGGGGTTCAAGTCCATGCACCGGACACCGTGTGGGGGCCCTTGGCAGCTGGGACCAAAGGGAAGTGGGTGAGGAGATGGAGGGATTCATAGGGTGCCCCAAACTTCCTGGGACCTCAGGGCTTCTGAGATGCAGCCCTGCTTAGATGGCTTCATGGGGGACCACAGTGGGGAGAGGAGCCAGGAGCACCCTGGACCCGCACAGGGACAGGAGGGAAGGAGATGAACTGGGCCCTGAAGGTGGGCGTGGAGGGGTGGGCACTGCCTGCCCTCAGGAGTCCTCAGTCTAGTGGGAGGAGAGGGCCCTGAGCTAAGTTCCTCACTTCTGCCCAGAAACCAGGCACAGAGAGGGTGTGAACGAGTCCACAGTTGCACAGCCTGGGAGAGGGTTTGACCTGCTGAGTCAGCCCTGGGGCAGAGCCCCTGCGCTGGGCCAGGTGGATGAGGAGGCTGCGATGAACTGCCCAGCCTTGTTTGGCGAAGGGCCCAGGTGGGGCGTGGCTCCTTCCTGGTTCCGTGCCCCTGAAGGAGCAGAACTGTCAGCAGCTCAGCCTGGGAGGGGCTGCTGGATGCTGATTCCTGGGCCACACCCGCCCTTCAGGGTGGCAACCCTGGCTGGGGGCCCTGGAGTCAGCATTCAATGGTGCTCACATGGGGTGCTGCCCACCCCCAGGGTGGTGCTGATCCTGGGAACACAGCAGGTGCCTCAGGCCGGCCCTGAGGGGCTGACAACGTGTAGGTGGAGCTTATGGGACAGGAGGACAGATGCTGACTCTGGGGAGGGCCAGGAAGTCCGTGTGGTGGAGTGGGAACACCCAGGTGGAGGGAGGGCACTGCCCAGCCAAGGCTGAGGCTGGAAGGCGACGCTGCCGGGTGGAGGATGAACGGGAGTAATCAGGTCTGGGGAGCCAGGGAGGCAGTGAAGACAGGTGGGTGAGGCCAAATCTTAAAAGGCCCTGAATGATAGGCTAACTGTCCAGGTTTCCAGCCCCAACTGGGCATCAGTCACCTGCAGGAGCTAGTTCACTTGTCCTTTCGTTCATTCACGACATTTCTTCCTCACCTGTGGGCCACACTTGCTCTTGCACTGAGGGGCAGTGCAGAAGCCGCAGGCAGATCTCTGCCTGGCTGTGCTGAACATCGTCGGCAAGAGGCTGGAATTGCAAGAACAAGGAAGTAGAATGATGACCGAGTCCCTGGGTGCTCAAGGGGAGATGGCGAGGGGGTGTGGAACAGAGCACCTGAGTGAGGAGGGGACATTGGAAATGAGACCCTGAAGATGAGTCAGAGGAAGAAAGGAAGCCAGAAGAAGTGTGCATGCAAAGGTCCTGGGGCAGAAAGACTTGACTACATGCAAGGTTGGGGCTAGTGAGGAGACAGAAAGCCCAGCCCTCCTCACCAGGTCAGCGGTGACTTTGAGCAGAGAGCTACCTGGAGGGTTTCAGGAGGGAAGAGACTAATGAAATTCATACAAAATGAAGGTTCCCGGGCCCCACACCTGCCTGCTGACCTGATGCTCTGCAGGGGTGGGGCCTGGGAATCTGCCTGAGCAAACACATTGGACAATAAGATGTGATCTTGTAGGAAGGGTTGGTGAAAGGGAGAGACAGACGGAGACTTGGAGACAGAAAATCCCAGACACAGGCAGCCAGAGACAAGCTGCCAGGGCTCTGGGAGCTGACCAGGAGAGGGGTGGGGTAGAGCGGGCAGGAGCCCCTGGGGAATGAGGGTGTGAGGGATGGCTGCGCGGGCAGGAGCCCCTGGGGAATGAGGGTGTGAGGGATGGCTGCGCTGGGCCGGGACAGATGGATCCCAGAAGCCCTTGCAGGGACTGGGCGAAAGGCCACTTGGAGAGCACACCTCTGGGTGGAGCGTGTGGATGAGCAGGCTGGTCTCCCCTGCTCTCACAGGAGCTGCCAAGTTGGGGTCCACGGAAATGGAGTAGAAAGGGAGTAGGGGCGGTCTTAGAATCCAAACAATCCCAGTTTTGGAAAGGACTCTAGCGAGCTGAGCTTGACGTGGAGGCAGAGAACTGCCCGCCTGTCCCACTGCCCCGGTAACACCAAGCTTGGGCTGTCTGCAAAAGAAGACCAGGGGCGCCACCTGGTGGTCAAAGCTATGGCTGCGGCCCAGGTCAGGGCCCACGGTGTCCAGGGCTCAGGAGGCCTGTGAGTGCAGGTCACCCCTGCTTTTGTAGGTGTTTGTAGCCACTCAATTAATATATGTGCCCTGCAGGTGAGAGCAAAGGCCAGAGCGAGCGGAAGCAAACTGCCCGCCAGAATTTTCCCGAGCAAGGCTTCCTTCTCGATTTCTACCCCCATGCGGCCCCCGTATCTTTTAACCGAAAAAGAGAATCGGACCCAACAGAGTTCTGTGATCTGCCAGGCTCCCCGAGCTCCTCTCAGTGCAGCCGTCTTGCTGTGCTGGTGGATTTCCCCCCCCCCCCAACATAATCTGAGCGGCTGTGCACACACCAGGTGTGGCCAGGGTTGACGCAGGGCAGGCTCAGCACCCAGATTGCATTTATAGGAGCAAAGTACGCTTTCCAGCGTCTGCTTCGGCTTCTGCTTCCCTGGAGGGAGACAAGCTTTAAAGCCCTCAGCACCGTGAGGGGAAGGGATGCTGACCAATCGGCATCAGGAGCCAAGCACCGTGGCGCTGGGTCCCCCAGGGTCTGCCTGGAAGTGACCCCTGACCCCTCCAGACTTGGAGTTGGACGTCCTGACTGCCCATAATGGACACACAGCGGTTGGGTGCATGGCACAGTGTTTGCATCTGGTGAGTGGCTGAGCCCTGATGGGGCCCAGGCCTGGCTGCCCTCGGGGCTGGGCTGGAAAGGGCCTGGCAGTGGGCCATGGTGCCATGTGTGTGTGATGGTGGGAAGGGTCACCCTGTCAGGAGGCCTGTCTACCTTTGCCCCAGGCACTCAGCCTGGGGTGCTGAGGTCTGAGGTGGGGGTCACTCACAGCATGTCACAGCCCAAGGGGTGACTGTGTGTCACCCACTGCCCATCAGGCCTGGACCAGGGCGAGCTGGGGGTGCTGTGACTTCTGATTCTGTCTGAGCCAATTTTCAGACTAAACGCTGGGACTCTCCCAGGAGTCAGGGGCCAAAGAAGAGGCCTGAGAAGGCACGATGCAGAGGAGGGGGTGCCTCTGAGATGGGGGCAGCTCTGGACGGGTGTGCCCGGCGCAGTCAGCCACAGTGCTGACACGGGACCCCGGGAGCAGGCCTGGACCTCGTTCATCCTGAGAGCCATCTGAGGGGAGGAACAATGATCCCATTTTACACACGTGGAAAATGAGGCACAGACAGACTAGGTGTCTCCCCAAGGAGGGCCAATGTCGTGGGTCTGGCCCTTTTTGGCAGGGACCCTGAAGTTCACAAGCTCTGCTGGTTTCGCAGCCTATGGCCAGCAGAGGGCGCTCGGCCCAAGGCTATGAAAGGCTGGGAGTTAGTTCGGCTGGTGGCTGGGCGGGAAGATGCGGCTGGGACTTCTCTTCCCCCAAATCAGCCAGATGGTGGTGCTGAGCCAGGGGCTGCTGGGGTCACGACTATGCGATGCCCATTTACAAATTCCCCTGTCCAGGCCCCTCAGAGACTGTGCTCCGTCGGTCTGGGTGGGCCCGGATCCATGTCCCAAGGGCGGAGAATCACAGTGCGGGACCTCTTGGCCCTCCCGTTGAACTCCTGGCGAGCATTGTCCTCATTTGTATCCATTTTACAGAGGAGGAGCTGAGGCTCAGAGGTGATGGGACTTCCCAGGTCATGCCCAGATGACTCCCGGCTGCGAGGTGGGGCCCCGGCCTTACTTTAGCCCCCTGGTGTTCACAGGGACGGTGTCATCTGCTGTGGCCTCTCAACCTGGTCACTGCTGGATTGGTGGGGGGATGACTGTGATGACGGCTGGATAATGCACGCCCCCCCCCCCACTCCTTCCCCCGCCCCCAATCCCAGCAGCTGCATGTATGGCACCTTAAACGGAGAAATAGACTTTGCAGATGTGATTCAGCGCCCTGCAGACCCTGGCGAGCCCCCTTCCCCAGCGGGACCTCTGGCCTCCAGGCTGGGCTTTTAGCCCTTGTCCCTGGTGGCAATTTACTACAGCACCCCATCCTCTTCCTCACCCACTGGTGACAATCAGACACTCCTCCCGACTCGTCGCATGTCTCCGGGGTGAGCAGGATGTGGGGAATGTGGGCCCGGGAGGAGCCACTGAACTGAAGTCATTTTTTACTAAGCTTTTCCCACATGTGGACTGGCCGGCTGCTGCCAAACCATCTCGTCTAACAATTGTGGAAAGCTGCCCGCGTGTGCTCGGTTGCCTCCTGGCCACTGCAGGAGAAGGCTCAGAGCCGCTCGGTGGGTGCTGGGGCTGGGTGCACAGACAGGGAGGCAGAACCAGGGTCACCTCCAGCACCTCAGGCCTCCAATCCAGGCCCTCGTCGCTGCGCCACACCTCCCACCAGTGGCTGGGCTGTGTCTCCAGCATCTGGTGGAGACTCAGTTGACAGTGGCCAAGGCAAAGGTTCCTGGGTGGGGGTGGGGAAGGCCATGAATGAGCAAGTCACAAAAAGTGGGCCAGGTGGCGAGAGCCAGGCGGGCTTTGAGTCCCCAACAGCTTCTTCAGCAACATGGTTAAGAGCATGGCCTAGCCCTGGCTGGTTTGGCTCAGTGGATGGAGTGTCGGCCTGTGGACTGAAGGGTCCCAGATTTGATTCCGGTCAAGGGCACATGCCTGGGCTGTGGGCTCAATCCCCAGTGGTGGGGAGGGGTGTGCAGGAGGCAGCCGATCAATGCTTCTCTCTCATCATTGATGTTTCTATCTCTCCCTCTCCCCTCCTCTCTGAAACAAATAAAAACATACAAAAGAAAGAAAGAAAAAGATCCCTGGCCTAGAAGCCCGGTAGCTGGGGTTCAAACCCTGTCTTTGTCCCTCGGGCGATTGCCTACCCACCCTGAGCCTTAGTTTACCTCTCTGGGCAATGGGCTACTTGAGGATCACCCAGGGCTGGCCGCCTTGCATCTCTGATTTATCTGCCCAGGGAACCCTTAGTTCCTGGGACCTCCTTCTTGCAGGAGGAGGGTTTTCACAGAATACAAAATGCTGGGCCTGCCGCCCCTCTTCTCTGATGAGTTGGTGGCACTCTAGTTTCTCCTGTCTGGTGGGAGATGGTTGTGTACCTCTGGGTGGTGGGTTTATGATTGGGGTCGGGAAAATCTGGTTCAGAATGTGGAAGGCTCAGCCCCAGGCCTGGGCTTCCCTTGTTGTCTTGGTCAAGTCATTCATCCTCCCCGGCCCTAATTCACTCATCGGCTTAAGAGGACAACGGTGGGGTGCTCAGGAAATCCTGGGCGCTCAGTGGGTCTTTAGGAGGCTAAGCTCCCCCAACATCAGGGATGGACCTGGATTTGCTACAGAAAATGACTTATCACCGTGACCAATCGGAGAAGAAGAATCCTGGGATGGCTTAGACAGCGGTGGCCACCCGGTGGTCTGCAGACACTGGTGGTCCGTGAGGTCCGAAAGGTTGACGACCGCTGGTTTAGAAGCTGCTTTTGTCCCCAGTGAGTCTGGAACCACAGCAGCCTCTTAGTCGCCACCAGAGCAGAACCCCTTGGGGCTGGAAGATCTCCATGAAGTCTCTGAGTCTGTGGGAGGCCAAACCGAGACACGGGGGACAGTTGGTCACGTTGGTTGGGGTTCTGGGAGAGGCCTTACCCGAAGTCTGTTTACAAGAGCGTGTGCACACAAAGTTCTCTTTTTAAAAAATATATTTTATTGATTTTTTATGGAGAAGAAGGGAGAGGGACAGAGAGTTAGAAACATCGATGAGAGAGAAGATCAGCTGCCTCCTGCACACTCCCCACTGGGGATGTGCCCGCAACCAACGTACATGCCCTTGACGAGAATTGAAACTGGGACCCTTCAGTGCGCAGGCCGACGCTCTATCCACTGAGCCAGACCGGTCAGGGCCACACAAAGTTTTCTTAAAGGTAAAACGTCCAAGGACAGATCTACAATATGTCTATCAACACTTAACAAACTCATAAATGCATACTTTTAAATCCAAATTTCATTTTTCCCCTTGAAATCTCACCCCCACGTTCACCCAGCCTCTCACCCCAGGCGCGCTGGCTGCTCCACGGATTTTCTGCCCAGCGTGCGACTCTCAGCCGCCTGCCGCTGGGGTCCGCCCACGGGCTTCCTCGGAGCCCTGGCTTTAGGAGAGAGGTCGGAGTGGGAAGAAAGTCACTCACAGCCCCCTTCTCCCAAAGAGAATTCCACAGGGGACAGCACAGCCAGGCGAAAGCCTCCCCCCCCTCCAGGTTGCTATGGAGCCAGCCTGTCATTTGAAACGCAGCGTACTTTTTGGCATGTGATCCTATTTTGTTTAATCTTCAAAGGCTTTTAGCATCTTCTCTTTATCCCTCGTTTTCCAAAATATCATCATAACAGGTCCCTCGGTTGAGGCTTGTAGTCACTGTGCCAAGTATCAGGAGGCTTTTTCCACCTAACAAGTCAGTCTATCATTTGGAGACTCCTTGTTTTTGATCATTCACGCCTCCGACTTTATCCATTCTCTCCACTTAGGAGCACTAGGGCTTCCTCAAGCCATCCTGTAAATTTCTCGCCTTTGTTATTGTCCATGTTATAAACTAATATTTATCTACTATCTGGGGAAATTTTTCTGGCTGTCTTCTAAGTCTTCTATTGCTTTTTTTTAAAATTTCAGCTTACATACTTATAATGTCAAGGAGTTTCTCTTCATTTTCCTAAACTTTCTTTCTTTCTTTCTTTCTTTCTTTCTTTCTTTCTTTCTTTCTTTCTTTCTTTCTTTCTTTCTTTCTTTCTTTCCTTCCTTCCTTCCTTCCTTCCTTCCTTCCTTCCTTCCTTCCTTCCTTCCTTCCTTTCTCTCTCTCTCTCTCTCTCTCTCTCTCTCTCTCTCTCTCTCTCTCTCTCTCTCTCTCTCTTTCTTTCTTTAGCAAACCATTCTTGTTTCCTGGTTGTGATATACTTTCTTCTTGGAGGATGTTAATGACGGAGCATTGGTGTTTTCTGCTATTCACTGCATGTGTTTTTTTCCATTTTTAAAATTGATTTGAGAGAGAGAGGAAAGGAGCGGGGAGAGAAAGAGACAGAGAGAAACATGGGTTTGTTGTTCCACCTGTTCATGCATTCATTGGCTGCTTCCTGTATGCGCCTGACCTGGGATGGAACTGCAGCCGCGGCGGGAACTGCAGGAGGATGTGCTAACCACTGAGTGCCCGGCCAGGCCGAGTTTTCTCTAGCTCCTCCTAATTCCTCTCTCACGTTTGTTCGCTTTCTGTCTGACCTTCAAGTTGGAAGCTTATCTCAAATGTCTTGTGAAATATCTTTTAAAATAAAATCTGAGTAGGGGTTTCTTCTGTAATTTACTAAAGACCCCATACTTGCCCACCATGCACACTTCCCAATTGAAAGCCGCATGTGCCCACCGATTACACCTTGTCCCCCAAATTCTGTGGAAAAGGCATTCTTGATGTTGTGCAAAGTAGGAACAGACACACAGAGAGGGTGAAATGACTGGGCATCCACACAAGTCCACAGTGACTCCTCTCCATGACTGCCCCTCACGTGCAGTGCTTTCCTTTCCTTCAACGAAGAAAGCCTTTCCATGTGCAGGGAATCCTGGGAAGGAGCCCCACACCCCCTTCCTGAAGTGGACACCTGATTTCTGCCAGCTCAGCACCCTTCCTTCTCCTTCCTGAGGACTAGGTCCACATGGATGACCTCACTTTCCCCGTCACAACAATCAGGGTTCTCCATTCTCCCTGATAGGTTCAAGAATCAGCATGTGACCCATGCTCAACCAATCAGAACCTTCCCGGGGATATTCTACCAGCAGTATTTGGCTTGAAGAATTCTCTTTCTCAGTTGGCAGGCCATAAGCCGTGGGTGACTGGTGGCCACACAGAGAGAGTCAGAGAGATGGAAAGACAGGGGCCTAACAATCATGCCTGAGCCCCTGAATGCAGCCATTCCTGACTGAGGTGTCCCTTGATTTCCCAATTGTATGAGAGAATAGATTTCCTTTAAACAAATTATTTTTAAAAATATATTTTTATTGATTTCAGAGCAGAAGGGAGAGGGAGAGAGAATCATTGATTGGTTGCCTCCTGCACACCCCCTTCTGGAATCGAGCCCACAGCCCAAGCATGTGCCCTTGACCGGAATTGAACCTGGGACCCTTCAGTCCGCAGGCCAGCGCTCTATCCACTGAGCCCACCCAGCCAGGGCCAGATTCCCGTTTAGAGCCAGGCGAACTAAGTGTCTGTCCCTTGCAGCCCAGATTCTCTTGAATTACCGCCCAGACTCGTTTTCTCAGCCTGAGCCCCTCCTGGGCCCGCCTGCGAGGAGCAGGGAAGCTGGGTGAGAACACAGAATTGCCTTTGTGAACAGGCCACGATGCTTCTGGAAAAGCACTTCTAACTCGTGGGGTAACCCCCTCGCCCCCGACCATCCAACTTCGGAGGCTGCAAGTTCTGCGCACATGAAGGATGAGGGAGGGTGGGTGAGTCGGGCAGCGGGGATGGGGACGGACAGGCTTAAGGGCTCCGCTGCTGACGGCAGCTAGCTAGTTTTCCTCCCGAAGCGACCAGGCTTGCCCTTCACCTCCAGTCCCCATTAGCCGCCGCACGCTTTATCAGCACGTTTATGACAAATTAATTACACGGGAGCAGTGTCGCCGGAGCAGCTCTGGGGTGGGGGCCGAGGCTGAGCTCTGAGACGCTTTCCGATCGAGCTGACAAGGACCTGGTTAGCCACAGACCTCGGGCCAGCGTGGCGGCAAGCTGTGGGCGTTCAGCTGGCCGCGGAGGGCAGCCAGGGCCAGCAGCCGTGAGCCAAGCCCCAGGCAGGCCCCTGTTCCTGCGGCCTGTTTGCAAGCGGAGAGCCCATGCGAGCGGATTTGGGGCCCAGGGCACCATGGTGGCCAAGATAACGCATCCCCAGGAGGCTGGGCGAGCCCAGCCCATGGGAGAGACCCCGGCCCTACGAATCCAGGACCTGCCGGTCTCCCTGGAGTCCGTTCAGGGCGCAGTGTCCTGCCCGAGTCCCAGGTGCATGTGGTCCGGCTCCTTTCCGTCCTCCCCCCCTCCCCCCGAGAAGGCCAGGCCTCAGTGAGGAGAGAGAGGGACCTGACGCAAAGTGGTCCAGCAGGATGTGGCCTGGGCCCTGCTGGCTGCCGGAGCGCCCCTCCCATCAGCCCACCTGCTCTCTGCACCCCGAGGGTCCTGGGGGTCGCACCACAGACCCAGCCCCCGTGCTCACTCATGCTGGCCTTGGTCAGGAGGCAGGAGGGTCAGCAGTGACGTTTCTGGGACACCGCTATACAGTGCAAGGGTCGCTGGGCCATTGCTCCTTCCCGGCCTCGTCCGCCTTCGGCCGTTGGTTCTGAACCCCACCTCCCCCCCGGATCCTGTGCTGGGGCCAGTCCACTCAGGGGCTGTCCTCTGGGGCCTCTGAATCCCGGTTTTCAAGAGTCATAGCTTCCAGGTGGGAGGTAAACGTGGACATGTCGGGCTCAGCAGGACCAGCGCCATCGGGGAACTCGCCTCCGGGCTCCGCAGCTCTGGATCAGGGCGCTGGGAAGAGATGGCGCAGAGGCGTGTGAGCGCCTTGCCTCAGTGACAGGCGATTGGGTTCACTGGGGACCATGATAGGAGCTCCCTGCTTCCCCACCTCCTTGCTCTGCTCTGACCTGTATCCATGGAGACTCTGAAGTCGCAGCTCATCGAGCTAAGTCCCGACCTTCCCTCGCAGCTTCCTGGTGCGGAGAGACCCCCTACTAGCTCCCCTCGCTCATCAGGACTCTCCCTCTTGCTCCCTGGACAGGTCCCTCTGTTCGCACCTCAGGGCCTTTGCACTTGCTGCTCCTCCACCTGCAATGCTGCCCTCTGATCTTTGCGTGGCTGGCTCAGGTGCCCCTCCACCCAGAGCCTCTCGCCTGGTACAGGCAGCCCCTCCCCTCACGAGGCTACCCCCCCTGCCCCCCCTCCATGTGCCCGTGTCGGTGTTGTTTTGTTCAGTGCCCGGCTCTCTCTGAAACGCTGATTGCTTTGTGAGCTGCCCTGTTCCTCCTGGCCCTGGGTCCCCATGAGCAGAATCATTTATCTGTTTTGCTTGATGCAGTGCCCCCAGGAGACGGGGTAGGACCCGTGGGTGCGTGAATGGCTGCTGCCCCCTCCTGTCGGGAAGATGGACGAGGGTGGCTACAGCACTGTTTCTTGAGAAGAACCAGGGGGCTGAGTGACAGGCCAGGCAGGTGGGAACAGGGGAGGCTCTGAGGAGGGGCAGCATCGCAGGCCTGGGGCTGAGTAGGTCCTCCCTTCCCAGGTGGAGAAACAGGCCAGCGCTCAGGGATGGGCTGGGTCTCGAGCTAGGAAGGTCTGACCCACACCTCTAATGGCCTCCAGGAAAGGGAGGGAGGGAGAGAGAGAGAGAGAGAGGACTTGGACTTTCAGGGGCCCACCAGGTCCCAGGCTCACCCGCATCCTCGGCCGACTCCCCTGGGTCCCCGTGGCTGGCCCCTGGCCCTGCCCCTGCCCCGAGGCCAGCTGCCTGTGGGCGGACACTCAAGCTGTTGCTGTTGCCGATGGTGGCGTCCTCCAGGAAGCAGGACTTGATGAGGACTCTCTGGGCCGTGTCCCCCTCCCCCTCGGGGGGAGGTCCTGGTGCAGGCATTCGGATTTCGAACGAAGCTTCTGGGCCAGCCATGGTGGCAGAGACTGTGGGTCAGCCCGAGAGAGATGGGAGGGGGGCGGTGAGCAGCTGGGCGGGCCACAGCCAGACCCCCAGCCTGGCTCTCAAGCCCTCCCTGCCCCGGCACCCCTGGCCCCCACCTCCCCTGGTGCCTCTGCGGCCTATCTGGGCTACAGGCTCTTTGTCCTCTGCCCCCCGGGGGCAGTGTGGGTCCCACCTCCTCCTGCTGCCTAGCTGACCTGGTTCTCCATGCTGTGCCTGGGACTCAACCTCCTCCTCCCCGCCTCCTGCCCCTCCTCCCTCTGCCCAGAAGCTCTAGAACAAGATCTCCAGCTTTGGTTAATATCTTCTCCCAGTCTGGCCCAGCCCCTGCTGTCCTGCTCCTGCTGGTCCCACCCAAACTTTGGAAAAGACTGTCTATACTCAGCCAGCTCCTCTCACTCCCCACACTCCTCTGTCCCCTCAGGTCACCGTTGACCCTGGTGGCTGGAGCTCCCCAGGCCTCACTGGACTCTCCCTTCTGGAACCTGCATCTCTGGCTTCCCCTCCCTCTCAGGCCTCTCTGCTGGCTGTCTCCCCAGATTGCTCTGATTACCAGTGACCAGGAGGCTATAGCCTAGGCCTCTGGTCACCATAGACAGTGCGTAGTAGGGCACCAGGTACTTCGGTGACTCCTGTCCTCCACCCTCCTAGATGCCATCCCAGTCGGCCATCTCTTCTGTCCCGCCTCCAGCTGCCCGACCTCTGCTGCTGCACACCCATTGTACGGATGAAAACACTGAGGGTTCCTGAGGGCTGGGAGCCGAGTACTAGCTCCAAAAGCCCCACCTGCTCCACTCTGGTGGGTGGAAAGGAATTTCCCATCATGCCTCTCTCCCTGCAAAGACTGGCTTAGGTTCCACCCATTGAGGAGCCAAGTGGGGCGGGGTGGGGCGGATGGCTGCATGACCCCAGTTACCTGGGGGGCTGTGGCCAGGGCCCGTGGCCGGGGTGCCGTGCAGGTTCATCTCGTTGCCGTGTCCCAGCTGCACACGTTTGAGCACGGAACGGTCTATGCGGATGTCCTGCGACCCCCGGGATCCAGCCAGGGCATCCGGAGCCCTGGGCCCCGCTGCTGGTGGTGGAGGGAGGTAGGAGGGAGCTGTGGAGCCTGGAAGGAAACACAGCAGCATGACCTCTGACCCTCCCAACACCCACCCACACCAAGTGCTGGCTGGACAGAGGAGACAGGCCTCCGGACTCTTCCTGGCACCATCGGAGAGGTGGGCCCGGCAGAACCGTTCGCACGGGTTCTCCAGGTGTTAGAGTATCTCTGGGGCACTCGAGACCCAAGCAGCGAGCCCGCTCTCTGCCTCCTGGTCGCCCTCAGTCCTCGGAGCCCCTCGGGAGAAAGTCCCTCTAACCGGGCTCAGAGCCTCCGGCACTTTTCTCAGTGCTTTTGTGGTGACCTTCCTGGTTTCCCCACGAGGTGACGCTGCACAAATTTACTCTAAAATAGATCTGAGCAGAATGAAAGGGAAACCATTTACCATGGAGCCAACAATCAGACATGGGCGTGGCTGGCTTTGGGGGCTAGGGGAGGCTCAGAGGATTGACACTGGGCAAACGTTGATCTAGATTTTCAGACAAAGTTCTTCATTTCACAGTTGGGGAAACTGAGGTCCAGAAGGGGGAAGGGTTCTCTAGAAGTCACTTGGGGGCTGATGCTGTCACTGTTGTCCCCTCTCATCACAGTGCCTGCCAGGCCGTATCTAATCTAATAAAAGAGTAATATGCAAATTAACTGTCTCTCCAGGATGCCAAAGCTATGCCCACCAGCCAATCAGAGTGGCTGTATGCAAATTAACCCAGCCAAGATGGTGACTGGCAGCCACGGAACTAGAGTAAACAGCAGGCTTCCATTGCAACTGCCTGCCTAGGCTGGCTGGGTCTCTGCTCATGGTAACAATATTTCAATTACAGAAGACAAATAAACCCCAGAAACCTGATTCCAGCCAGCCTTGCTGGGACCTTGGGTCAATGGGAGCTGTGGGCAGCCTGAAAGCCTGAAAATGGCCCTCAGCCCCTCACCCAGGCTGGCCAGGTACCCCAGTAGGCACCCAAAACATGAAGGGACTGTGGGCAGCCTGAAAATGACCCTCAGCCCATCACCTAGGCTTGCCACACCCCAGTGGGGTGAGGGTCCATACTGGGGGGCTTGGCCAGCCTGCAAACAGCCATCAGCCTCTCACTCAGGGTGGTCAGGCATGCCAGCAGGTGGACATCCCCTGAGGGGTCCCAGACTGTGAGAGGGCACAGGCCGGGCTGAGGGACCCCCCGAGTGCACAAATTTTTGTGCACCGGGCCCCTAGTTTCATCATAACTAGGGTACCACTGGTGAGATGCAGGCCAATGTGAGAGATGTGATCATGTGGAGAAAATCGTGTCTCGCAGTAAACAAAATGCATCCCTGTGGCATCCTGCTGAGGAGAGTGACCTGAACTGCTTCTCCTGGGAAGAGCTCGGTTTTCTGGAGAATGAGGCAAATGGTATTGGAATGAAGGGAATCAGGAAGGGTTTGATCCAGGCATGAGAAAGGAGTCCTCATTCTCAGGAGACCATGAAGGAGGACTGTGGCGATCTGAAAGCCGCTCTTTCTCCCTGGAGGGTTGATCGCCCCCTGTTCCCTGACCCACCCAGACAGAGCAGCTGCCCCAGGTCCTCCCACAGCGTTTCTCAGAGGACTCACCACTCTCCGCAGGGGCCATTAGTCTCACGATGTTGTTTCCGTGTCCAATCTGGACGGCTTCGGAGTTCTGGACAGAGATGTGGCTGTGTGGTCCGTTCTGATAGATCACAACAGG
Source organism: Murina feae (assembly GCA_004026665.1). Classification (NCBI taxonomy): domain Eukaryota; kingdom Metazoa; phylum Chordata; class Mammalia; order Chiroptera; family Vespertilionidae; genus Murina; species Murina feae. The sequence continues at coordinate 46,306 of PVJC01003245.1, forward strand.
GTTTTCCTGGTAAACGATGGCGGTGGCCTGGCTTCCTCCCCTGGGATTCCCTGTGGAGTAACATGCCACTCAACCCCTGTGTACCTCCCTATGGATCAGGGGCTCTGACTGCTGGCTGGCAGCACCAGGTCTCCTGGCAAACCTGGACATAGAGTCCCAGTGCCCACCGGGGTGCTGAGTCCGGAGCCCCTAGCCAGGAACTGGCATGTCTGACAAATGCCACCGGCATCTCGGATGACCCTCCCCTGGACATGGCAGGTCACCCTGCCTGAGTGTCCTCTGCTACCCCGAGGGGATGGAGAGAGCTTCCTGCCCACCTGCCCTCTGCCCCTCTCCCTTCGAGCAGCCACACACTGACCGTGAGCGCCCTCCAGCCAAGGCTGGCAGGTGTCCACAGGCTGTTTTTGGCCACCAGTTAAGCTTTGCTTGCCTCCAAGGCATTTTTAAGAATTTGCTTTTGTGATCAGTGTTCAAAATCTGGCTGCTGTCACAGGAGGCTGAGGACCCTTGGCGTAGGGGTGTCCACCCATGCAGGCCAGCTGGGCACCTGCCGGGGCTTTGCCACTGTGCACACAGGCCACATTCCCACCTCTGTGGGCCCTGGGCTTTTGTGCCTTTGTGGGCCCACTTCCTCCATTAAAAATATTTTTTAAAATTATAAGTTATGACTGCGTTGGGATAAAGACATATAAGCTAGGCGAGAGTTGTTCACTTTTTTCTTCTGATTTTAAGAGAAATGAGAGCATTTCTATGGGTTTGTAAAAGGACCGTGGGCTCTAGGCCTTGCGACGGCTGCACCTGCTGGATAAGTCGCCCCGGGACTCCGCGCCCCGGCTATCTGAACCCAGCCTGGTCTCCCTCAGCATTGCCAACGCCAAGTTGGGCAAAGTGCCTACAGAAGACTGTCAGCAACCTCAGGCAGAGCCCTGCACCCAGGCCAATACAGTCAGGAGGGGGCCGCCCCTCCCAGCCCCTTGCCTTCTGCAACTACAGCCTCAGGCCCCGCCTCCAGGAAGCCCTCCCTGGTTACTCTCTCGTCATGCCCCTCCCTCCTGGAACCCCTTCCAGTGACTGGTCAGCAAGACAAGTGCAGTCTTCTGGGAGGTTCTGAAGGCGGAGCAGGCCAAGTGCTCAGCAGGGTTCCCAGCAAGGAACACACGGTGGGCATCACAGCATGTTTTTCCCTGCCCTGCCTGGTGAGGGAAGCATGGGAGGGCCTACCTGGTTGATAAATTGCCCATGTTTTTGAATTCTTGTCCAAGTCCAGAAGGTGCTTTTCATGCATGGCATACAGGTATCGGTTGACATCCCTTGAGGTCTTCATCCCCAGGGACTGGGCGATGCCCAAGGCCCCCTGGGGCCCGCTGGCTTCCAGTAACCTGTAGATCTGTGCCTGCACCAGCTCTGTGGGAGGCAGCATGGTGGGTGGTTAAGGAGGACTCTGGAGTTTGAGTCCACTCCACTGCTTACTAGCTGTGCGACCCTGGGCAGCCGCAGCCCCTCTGAGCCTATCCCTTCATCCATCAGACACGCATAGTCACAGCGTCCTTGGAGGCTGTCCTGGGGCCGGGATGGGCACCGAGCCTCCGGGCCCGCCTGGCACATGCGGTTGCACAGTGATGTCAGCTCTTGACCGGAGAAATCGATTCTCAGGCCGTTAACTTCTTGCACCGGAGACTGAGTGCTGCCTCTGGGCCCTTTGTGGGAACCTCCCGGGAGGTGGGAGGGTCACGGCCCTGAACTCTCCTAGCATCTCCTGTGGCAAACGAGAGCTGGGGATAGAGGAAATGGGGCCTTGTCCCAGCAGCCGAAGGGAAGTCAATGCTTCTGCCCGTCACCCAGCTGGGAATTGCTACTGTGTCTTGCAGGGGCCCTTCTGCTGGAGGAAGGAAGGCGACCAGCGGTGGAGAGCAGGAAGGGGACGGGGCTCTACCAGGCCAAGGCGGAGGGCATTGCGAGCTCTGATCCTGCCCTGCCTCTTCCAGCTGTGCGGCTGCTCTGCTACCTAACTGCTCTGGGAAAAGGGGGTTGAGAGCCATGTCTTGGCATCGAGGGAACCCCGGGTGCGTCCTGGCCCATTGTAAGCACTTGACAAATGTCAGCTCTGTTGGTCTGTGGGCTACAGACCTGGCCAAGAGGATCTAGTGTGATGCTAACTTTGTTTTATCATCATCATCATCATCATCATCATCATCATCGTCATCATTACTTTCTGTTATTGTTGTACTTTGCTGAGCACCTACTATGTGCTGAGCACCTACTGTGTGCTGAGCACCTACTATGTGCTGGCATTAAGCTGAACCCTTTGCATCTAATCCTCTCGAAACCCTATGAAACAGCCCTGCTCTTGTCTCCACTGGGCAGAAGAGGAAATGAAGGCATGATGAGGGGATATTATGTACCCTGAGGTGCAGAGCCTGTATTTAAACCCAGGCCCAAATCCAGGCTTGTCCGTTGCCAGGACTGCTGGTGTTGGGTACCCGCCCTCCCAAGGTTGCCAGGTTACCGTGGCTGGGCTGAGCCGGCTCTGCGGGGACCACCGCTCCAGCAATCACATCTGCTTGACCCTCTCTCAGGCGCCATTTCGCAGAGTCATCGCGCTCCACTTTCAACTCAGCCTTCATCCGGTAGAGAACCTGGTTGACATCCTTCTTGGGCACTTGGCATTCCTTTGCCAGCTGGGCAGCCTTCACAGGGGTGCCAGCACCCTTCAACGCCTGCAGGATCCTCTGCTCCAGGTCTGGGAGAGGGGAGAGGGGCAAGGAGAGAACGGAGTGCCCAGGTTGGGGCCTGGGCTAGAGGCTCTGGAGCAGGGGAGGCCCACAGGGGAGGGGCCCGGGGCAGAGCCCGAGCAGACATCCACCAACGACACTTCTGTTCAGTGAGAGGCTCATGGGCTGATCAGAAATGACCTTGTGGCCAGCCTGGCGGCCAGAGGAGGCGTCCAGGCCTTTCACGTGTCCTCCACTTGCTGAGAGTGGCTGGAGGCAGGTGGATGCTTAGCTCTCAGGTGTCCTCAGAGCAGAGGGGAGTGGAGGTGGGAGGATGCAGAGAGTGAGGGCAGGCGAGAGCGGAGTGGGGGAGGGAAGTGGGCCAGTTGCTGGAAGGAGGCATGCCACTCCGTTCCCAGATCCCAGCCACCTTCTCCCTTCAAAATCTGCCGTCCTCAGCTCGCCCTCCCTGACTGTGTGATTTGCCCTGGAAATACTGTTCCTGGCTCCCTTGAGTCCCCTCATCTCCTCTTCCCTGCTTCCACCTCCTCTGGGCAGGGCCCCACAAACCAAGGGGATATGAGTTCAGGAAACCTGGGCTCCAGGAACCCCGAGGGAAATGCAATGCAGGGCCCTTCTTGGAAGCCAGGTCCCCTTCCAAGGAGGCGACCCTAGCTGTCCTCTGCCCTCTGGTTTACCCGGCTCCTCGGTGGCAGTACTAGTGGGGGGTGGATCACCCGGTTCTGGCGCTGCAGCCCAGGCTGCAACTCACCTGCTGGTGAAGTGCAGTTAGAACACGGGGGGTGCCCACTCCTTCACCCAACTTCTCCCCCAAGTAGTCATCAGCTGCCAGAAATCCTCATCCTGTCAACCACACTCGGGCTCTGCCTTGTCCTGAAAAGCCGGCCCCTGGTCAGCCTCCTCCCGCCAACTCCACCCTGACTGCAAAGGCAAGTGAAGGGAGCGAGTCCCCAGCAGCTGGGAGGCAGTGAAATGGACGAGGTACAAGTGGCGGGTGGTAAGGAAGGGAAAGCCACCAGAGAAGAAGCAGCACGCGGTTACCCAGTGCCCTTGGCTGGCACCTGCCTGTCCCCTTGGGGAGCATGACAGGAACCTGGAAGCCAATCCACCTAGGCCAACCCTGCCCTCCCCTCCCTACAGCCCTTTGCCTCCTTTTGGTTCTCTGAGGCTGGTTTCCCAGGTGTGAGCCCCAGCTCTGCCACCTCCTGGCTGTGTGACCCTGTGTCTCAGTTTCTCCACCTGTGAAGTGGGGTAACAGCAGCTACTTCAGAGATTGTGGTGAGGATGAAATGAGCTAATGATAACAAAAACAACTAAAAACCAAAACCCCACCAGCAGCCCCCAGCCCCCAGCCTCCGGGGGCACCCTAGAACCCAGCAATTGCTCAGTGCTGCCCCCTCCCCTGGGGCCTCGGGAGTGATGCTCTCAGAGGAAGAGGGCAGCAGGGGAATGTGTGTCGCTGATCAAAGCCGCTTGTGCTGCTTATCAAAATGAGTGTGAGGACGGCACTCAGCCCCCAGCATCAGCCGGATGCCTGAGTTTTTTTTGCCTCTCGGGGCCTTGGTGGTCTTGTGTGTGAAATGGGAACATCCCAGTGCTCACCACTGAGGTTACTGTGAAATGCGTGGGGTGTGTGGCCAGGCTTCTAGGACAGAGCCACCTCCCAGGCCAGCCCGCCCTCTCTCCTCCTCCTGGGCACTGTGTGCTCCTGGGTATGGTTGCTATCGTTGCTGTAATCAGTCCCCCCAGGTCCCCACCAGCCCTTGGGAGGTAGTACTACACCTGTCTCATCGATGTCTGCAGACGCCATGCTGACAGCAGGAGCCCGGGGAGACGTGGGGGCCTTGAGAAGGTGAGCTGGTCGAGGCTGGTGTCCCCGTGGGGCTGAGGCTGGGGCTTCCGGCAGCTGTGACGGGGGGCTGGCTGCACGGGCAGGCGCCAGCTGTTTCTGCCCCAGAAATAGGCCTAGAGAGCCGGAACTGATCAGCCTCACCGAGAAAAAGAAAATGAAACTCGTGAGTGTGGCTTTCGAACGAAACGAGATTGAAAGCAGAATTGATGAGTAAGAGGGCGGGGACTGCAGGCTGGAGGGTAGAGCTGAGTAACTTCCAGGTGCCCCCTGAGGTCCGCCCTGACCCCCTCAGAGGCGAGGACACCGGGTGCCCATGGTCGTGCACACTTCAACATGGCAGCTCTCTGTAACGAGCACCTCCATGTGCTTTTCAATCTCATGGGCCCCTCTAACCCCCTACAGGGTAGGGACCAGCACCGGCCTCTTTTCTCAGAGAGAAACTGGGGGTCTGGTCAGTGAGGTCATTTGTTCAAAGCCACAGACATGCTTGGGTCCTAAGCCAGGCCCTCCCCACACATACACTGGCTCTGTGACCTTGGGCATGTCCTTCCAGGGTCACTCACCGTCATGAGCACAGCTGGGTACCCGTGTGTGCCAGGCGAAACACCCCGTCGCCTTCCTAAGTGACCCCCAAGCCGTCCAGAGCCGCTGTTCTCTTTCAGGTAATAGAGTGGAAACGGAGGTCTACAGAAATGAAGGGAGCAGCCAAGGGGATCAAGAACGCAGCCCAGGAAGTCCCTGGGCCAGAAGTCCCAGGTCCCAGGTCCCAGGTCCGAGGCCCGGGCGGGCTAGCAGACACCCCACTCCCTCGGGGCACACTGATCGGGCAGCCATTCTGCAAATGCAGGGGTCGAGAACAGCCTCAATGGCAGCGGGGAAACAGGTCCGGGGGCCACCCAGAGGCTGCCTTTGCAGAGCAAGCACAAGTCCTGAGGCCCAGTCCCCAGCAGAGCAGCCAACTCCAACCTCTGGTGCGGGCCGAGCAGGTGACGTCATTGGCAGGGTGTGGTGGCAGGGAGTGTGGCCACACGGTAAAACCAGGAAACCACAAGGGTGCTTTGCTCCCCTTTTAGGTCAGACCGAAGAAACCCGTATCTCCCTGTGAACGGACGAGGTTAACTTCAAACGCAGGGTGGTGGCGGGTGTTGAGGAAGACTGTGGATAGGGCTATGGGTGATGCTGGGAGGCTCCCTGCCGGGACCGGCCACCACGTGGCGCCCGCTCACCAAGCAGGCTGCCGACCCCTCTCCGCCTGGTTGAGGGGGGACCGCCCACCCATCGTCTCCCCAGGGAGACCATCCAGCTTGACCTCGGCTCCCCCCGCATCCTCTCCTCTTCAGGGCCCTTACCTCCTCCCAGGGTGCAAGCCGCAAGCCCAGGCCTTGACCCAGGTGCCTGGCCTCTCAGGCTTGCAAGCCAGGCTGAGGGCGAGCTTCATCCGGAGGGTCCAGTCGGCTTCTGGAAGGTCCACTTGTGTTTCAGTGGTGACGGCTGGCCACCGGGCAGTGCTTGGATGGCCCTTCCTGTCCCCACTGTCCCATCCTGAAGCCACGTGTGGCCCTGGCTCTCGGAGTGGTGCCCGGAACCTGCGGCAGGAGCCGCTGTGCTGCAAAGGCCAAGTGCCTGGGCGGTGCCACCCAGACAAGGGTTCTGTGTAGCCTCCTTCTCCGGGGCAGACCCTGCTTCTCGCTGTGGGTCAGGACTGCTCTGGGTCTCAGTTTCTTCAACTGTAAAACAGACGATAAAGAAGAAGCACGTCTATATGATACTCGGTAGGTTCTCACAAGTTAGAAAATGTGCTGGATGCATCTCGAACCTTGGGCACTGGGCAAAAGTAAAGAAAGGCGGGAGAGAAAGAGAAAGAAACACAGGTGAACATGGGTGGGTTCCCGCTGCCCTCGCATTGCACAGCACGTCTGGAATTCATGGGAGCCATGAACGTCTCGCCACACCGAGTGGGATTCTCACTTTTAAAGTTCTGGATTATTTCTCTTCTCAGTTTAAGAGATTTGCAAGGTAATTTTGACTTTAGAGATTGTCTTTAACCCTAATATCAGTGGCTTATGCCATCCAGACGCGTCTTTCTTTTCTCCTCAAACAGTCTGATAGGTGGTCCAGGTTTGGTGTGACACATCATGAGGTTAGGACCCGGGCCCCTTCTATCTTGTTGCTCTGACATTTGTGGCCTCCATTCCAACATTGGCCTTGAGTTCTAGAATGGCTGTGTAAGCTCCAGCCGTCACACCTGCATTCCTTCCAGCAGGAAGAAGAAAGGGGAAGAAGGGCGTGTATCTCCCTTTTAAGAACACTTGCAAGTTACACACACATTCCACTGACATCCCATTCATCTCATGTCCTGGCAAGGGAGGCTGGGGGACATGGTCTTTATTCTGGGCTGCCATGCACCCAGCTAAAATGTGGGCTTCTGGTACTTAAAAATATGGGGCAACAGATATTGGCGGACACCTAGCTACCCCTTCCATTGAGACGCTCAGGTGCTCCTTCGTGGAAGGAGCGAAGGCACCTCCTCTGTGCCTTCAGGTGTGGGCATTCGTGGGGCCTATTTATTGATAGGCCGGTGTTCAAGGACAGTTTCCACACCCGCAGAGCCTGCTGCCCAGGGTGGAAGGCAAAAGGGGAGAGGAAGGGAGACAGGGACACCGGTGCCCTCTTACCCCCTAGGAAGGGCCTCAGAGGCCACAGGAAATCCCAGATGGCACCACTGACTGCTGGACCCCAAACTTCCTTTTGCCCCAAAAAGCAGGCTCGTTTTCTATGGCTTGTGTTTTCTAGAAACTGTTAGGAACTCTCTGCCCAAGCCAGATGCTGATGACACGTTATTGATCCGAGTCTTTAGTGTCTTCCTCTCCCTCATCCCTGAAGAGATGTTTTTACCGCACACTGTGTTGTCGAAACCCAGTCTCCTTTCTCCCAGGCAGCCTGGATGTTACCTTCACATTTCCCCTGTGCCTTCATCTCGAGGGTCAGAAGGCACCCAAGGTGGGAAATGCCATGTCTTTGGTCAAGGGCAAAGGTCAAAGAGCTGGAGGGGGCCAGAGCGGATTGCACAGGGTCCCAGGAGGTAGAGGAGGGGAGAGAAACCTAGTCCAAGCAAAGCTGCTGGGTCAAAGGCTCTGTTCATTGCCCTTCAAGACAGAGCTCGGTCACCCATGTCCCCAGAGTCAGGCAAACCTGGGGCTCTGGTCCTGGTACCCCTCCCCCCCCTTTTAGCTCTGTGCCTGGAGCAAGCCACTACTTGTCTGAGCCTCAGTTGTGGGGGTGTTGTTCAGTGAGATCATGGCCTGAAGGTGCTAGCAGAGCACTGAGCATGCCGCATGTGCTCCTTACACAGGAGCTGGCTATGTCATCATTACAGGATCGGCAGCTGTCCCTCTCTCAGGTGACGGAGCAGTCCCATTTATTCAGCGGTCATTCACCAAATGATTTCTGTGCCTCTTAATCCCAGGCCACACGTTGGGGCCTGCCCAGAGAAGGGGAGCAGGAGAAAGGCCTCCTCACTGGTTCCTGGTTCCACTTCCCACGCTGGCCGAAGAAGAGGCCACATGGCCCAGTCTAGGGACTGATAGCAGCGATGGATAGGCAGGTGGGTAGGCAGGTGGTACTGAGTTAGGGAGCTGGGCAGGGCCGGGAATTTGCCGTGGTAGTAATTTGAGATTCTTCCCAGGGACAGAGGAAGGGGAACTGGAGGATTTTCATGCAAGGGGAGGTGGGATTTGGAAAGGTTTCCTGGGGCTGGAGGTGGGCAAGGGAGAGGGGTGTGGCCAGCACTGGGCTCCTCGGCCCCCTTCCTCTCCCATCAACTCTTTTTGGAAAGCCAACAAATATACTAGAATAAATTCACATCTAACTTTTATTTTTATAATCAAATGATTTCTAAAAATAATTTCACTTCCAATATTATTTGCCTTTAAGAAATTCATTTAATTACAACTGGCCACAAATCCTTCACCGAGTGTCCAGGGGCCTCAGGCATTCCCTCAAAGTGGGGCGACTTCACCTGTAAGTTTGTTTCAAACAATTAAGTGTACTGAAATTTTTTATGATGGTTAAATGGAACCATTAGTGAACTCGACATGCTGGGTTTTCTAGGCTTTTAGTTAAATACATTTGGATTCCGAATTCTCGATGCTCCCCCGCCCCTATATTTTGCAGCTCAAACATTTTCAAAGGCATCTGGAAGCCAGAGGTGCTAAGACTGCCACATCCAAAAGGGAAAAATGAAGGAAATGGGGAGACACTTCATAAGAGAGAGGAGTCCCCGGGGTTGTGGCCCTGGACGAGTGCCGGTGGCGGTTTCAGAGCGGCAGGATTTGAATCTGGATCAGATAGCCACAGCGCCAGCCAAATGGCTCCTATGCTTGGTGGTTCCGCTGGCCCCCCCTGTGAAGAGCAGGCCGGAGAAGCCGAACACCATGGATCTAAAACAATCCAGTTTAAAACTTGTTCACTCAATCGAGTTAGATGCTTTTAAAGACAAATTTAATTACTCCGAGCTCAATGAAAGCCTTTTAATAAGCTGAACACCATGATTTCAGCCTCTGCCCGCAGGGCCACCAGTCAAGGCAAGGAGGGAGCACAGAGGGGAGGAAGGGGAGCTGGAGGAGGGGATGTGGGAGGAAACGTGGGGGAGGGGCCCAGGGTCCCAGCAGGAGCGCCCGCATGCACGCACACGCACTCGCACACGCACACGCACACACATGTACACACACAGATGGGCATGTGTTTTAGAAATGTATTTGCACATTTAAACCCATCATTTGTTCCAAGGCGTCTGATTGTGAAGCTTTTTATATTTTGTTTTATTTTTAGAAGCAGCTCTCTTTCTTTGGGACAACTGTACAGAGTGCGAACGAAAACGCGAGCCGCTTGGCAGACGCCCTGTGTGCTCTGCCTCCCTTGCTGGCTCACACATTCTTTGCGCGCGGAGCCTTCCGTCGATGCCTGCGACAGGAAGCCAGACACACATGCTGAGACAATTTCAACAAATACCGACTCAGAACCAACCCGAAGGGCTGGTGCGGGCGCTTCTGCCTCCCCCCCCCCCACCCCCCTGCAAAGGAGATAGCTCCGTTGTGCAGTGTGAGAGTTGCCGTGTCTACAAACAGCTTTCTTTTTCAGCATTAACGCATTCACTTGTCCAGCATAATGGCCTCTGCTGTTTTTATTTTTAAGATATATCTTTATTGATTTCAGAGAGGGAGAGGAAGAGGGAGATAGAAACATCAGTGATAAAAATCATCGATCGGCTGCTTCCTACACGCCCCCTACTAGGGATTGAGCCCACATCCCAGGCAAGAGCCCTAACCAGGAATTGAACCGTAACCTGGGTCATAGGTCAACACTCAACCACTGAGCCATGCCAGCTGGGTGGCACCTGCTGTTTTTAGCTACCTAGCACACAACCTCCTTCTTCTGGTAAAATCGCCCCAATTTCCCTTTTTTATTGATTGATTTTAGAGGGACAGAGGAAGGGAGAGTGGTGGGAGGGGGGGTGGAGAGAGAGAGAAAGAAATAGAAAAACATTGACTTGTTATTCCACTTACTCATGCATTCATTGGTTGATTTTGTATGTGCCCTGATCAGGGATTGAACCCACAACCTTGGCATATGAGGATGACACTCTAACCAGCTGAGCTACCCTGCCAGGACTCTCTATTTTCCTTTTGAGAATCACCTCTCTCCCTTCTCCATCCATGTGGATGGAAGGGAGCTGACCCCACCTCCAGGTCCAGGACAGGGCATGTGACCCAACCCTGGCCAATCAGAGCACTCGCTTCTGTGGCTCATTTTAGGGATGGGCATGTGATCTAAGCCAAGCCAATGGGATTTAATTCTGGGACTTTTGGTGCAAGAATTGGAAACCATTTCTTCTTGTTTGATTTAGAGCTGTCAGAAATGAACCAGGGAGAGGACACTACCAGGACAGGAGAATCTGCTTGAAAGGAGAACCAATAGACAGATGAGAAGCTTGATGGTGGGGCACAGACACCTCGCTAACATTGCATGTGCACATCTGTCCCTGGTGGTGTGTCAGCTAGCCCAGCTCTGGCCGGTTGCTTTTCAGTTACAAAAGTCATCAATTCAGACCTAGTAAACATGTTCAACAGGGTTGCAGGATACAACATCCTATCTAAAGGATAAAGAGGAAATATGCAAATTGACCATCACACCATCACAAAGATGGTGGTGCCCATAGCCACAAGATGGCAGCGGCTAGTCCCCTCAGCCCTGCCAGAGTACCCCAGTCCTTTCAACCCTGCTGAGGGGGTAGCAGGCGTGCGGTGCAGCTGGACCCACCCTCAGCCCCCTAGCTGTCCAGGGCCAGTCCAAGGCTTGCCTGCACCTTGCGTGTTGGCTGCCCGGCTGCCTAGGGCTGCCCAAGGCTCAGGTAACCAGGACTAGCTGAAGTTTGTGCTGCTGGCAGTGGCAGCAGCAGAAGTGTGATGGGGGTGTTGCCTTCCCCTGATCACCAGGTCGCCTCCCACCCCTGAGAGCTCCTGGCCTGTGAGAGGAGGCAGGTCGGACTGAGGGACCCCCGCTCCAGTGCATGAATTTTCATACACTGGGCCTTTAGTTGTTATATAAAAATCAACTGCATTTTTACAGACTAGCAGTGAAAGATTCAAAGTAAAATTTGGAAAAAAAATTCCATTTATCAAAGAATCAAAAAAACAAATTACTTACAAGTAAATTTAGCAAACCCCCCCCCATCACCAACCGTTCAAGAATTATACTGAAAACAGACCATCACCGAAAGAAAATTGAATAAATTCTACATAAGTGGAAAGGCCTCTTGCACTCATGAGTCGGAAGACTTAATATCCTGAAGGCAGCATCATCCCCAAACTGACCTCTACAGATCCAAGGTCATCCTTATTGATACCCCAGCTGGCTGTTGTGCAAAACTGAAAAGCCGATTCTCAAATTCATAAGAATCCTGGGATATGCAAAACGATCTTGAAATACGAGAACAGAATTGGAGGATTCTTGAAAGTTCCTGCAAAGATACTGTAATGAGGACTGAGTAGAGCTGACATAAGAGATGCAGCTCAGTGTAATCGAATCGAGGGCCCAGAAATAAGCCCATACCATTGTGGTGGGTTGATTTTGACAAGGATGCTGAGACAACTGGACAGGACAAAGAAGAGTCTTCAACAGATGACGCAAGGAAAACTGGACACCCATGTGCAGAAGAAAGGATTTGCACTCCTGCCTTATGCCAAGTGCAAAAATTAACTCAAAATAGATCAAGACCTAAATAGAAGAGGTAACCGTAGAAACCTCTTAGAGGAAACAGGCAATAGCTTCTTCAATATAACACTAAGAAAGCAATCCATATAATCAAGAGCCAATCTATATAATGAAGGGTTCTACGGACCGAAGGCTCCACCAGACCAGAAGTCAGTGCTGGGTTGCCATCCCAGCACTGACTGCAGCACTGTGGGCCCCCGACCCAGCACTGACTGCCTATGGGGCTGCAAATCAGGCCTGAGAGAGGCCTGCAGAGAGAGAGGCAGGGTCTGATCCGTAGCCTCTGTGGCAGCCATTGATCAGAATTTGCCTTTCTTTCTCTCCTGGCCTGGCCAACAGCAGTGCCTCCATTTCTCTCCAGGCCTCCACCCGGGCTGCTGATCAGCTCTGCCTTTCTGATCAGGCCCTGTTGATAGGTCCAGAGACACTGACTGGCATAGAAACTGACCAATCAGAACCAAATCTGGGTGAATGTAAGGAGCCAATGGCTGCCTAGGAGGTGGGACTTTTGATGCTAACTGGCATAGAAACTGACCAATCAGAACCAAATCTGACTTGGCAGAGGAGGGCAGTTGGGAGCGAGATCAGGTCAGCAGGGGAGGGCAGTTAGGGAAGATCAGGGAGGCAGGCAGAGGCAGTTAGGGGCAATCAGGCAGGCAGAGGCAGTTAGGGTTGATCAGGTAGGCAAGCAGAAGGGTTAGGGGCAATCAGGCAGGCAGGCAGGTGACTGGTTAGGAGCCAGCAGTCCTAGATTGTGAGAGGAGTGTCCGACCGGTGGTCAGACATCCCCCAGGGATCCCCGATTGGACTGGGTACAGGCTGGGCTGAGGGACCTTCCCCACAACCTGCACAAATTTTGTGCACCAGGCCTCTAGTAAATAAATAAGTACGTAAGCTGGACTTCATGAAAATTAAAAACTTTTGTGCTTCAAAGAACACTCTCAAGAAAGTAAAAAGAAAACACAAAGAATGGGAGAGTTTTCCTGCAAACTGTATGTATATCTAGTAGGAATCTAGTATCCAGAACACAGACATATTACAATTTGACAATACAAGACAAGTCACCCAAATAGACAGAGGGCAAAGGGCCCTGGTGTGGCTCAGTTTGTTGGCGCATCATCCCTGTTGGGGCACACACAGGAGGCAACTGATCAATGTTTCTCTCTCACCTCTCCCTCTCCCTCTCCCTCTCCCTCTCCCTCTCCCTTTCCCTGTCCCTCTCTCTAGGTTCAACAACAACAAAAATGGGCAAAGGGTTTGAATAGACGTTTCCCGAAGAAGAAATGCAAATATTCACTAAGTAGGTGAAAACATGCCTGCCGTCATTCATCCTCAGGAAATGCAAGTCAAAACCACAACGAGATTCCACCTCACACCCACCAGGACGGCCTTCAAAACAATACTTTTTAAAAAGGGAAAGAGCAAATGCTGGTGAGGATGTGGGAACTGGGGCCCGCATGCATGCTGGTAGGATGTGAATTGATGCCGCTGATGAGGAAGACAGTTTGGCAGATCTTCAAAAAGTTAAATATAAAACTACCATGCGACCCAACTGGCTAGTTCCTCTCCGAGGATGAGAAGTGAACACATATTCCGTACAGAAACTTGTACACGGGTGTGCAGAGCGGCATTACTCAGACGAGCCAAACGTGGAGACTGCCTCAAGTTCATCAACTGAGCAGTGGATAAGCAACTGTCATAATCCACCCAAACCACAGAACGGTACTCAACCGAGAAGTGTGCTGATGCTTGCGACAGCATGAATGAGCCTTGGAAAACATTAGGCCAAGGAAGAGCAGCCAGACACACAATATAAGAAAAAGGTCGCATGCTGCATGACTCCACTGGCATGCAATGCTTGAAGTAGGCAAGTCCATGGCAACAGAAAGTGGACTGGGGCTGCCCGGTGCGGGGAAGGACTGCGATGGGGGTGAAGTTTCCTTGGGGGTGACGCGAACGTCCTGGAATTCGATCCTGGGGACGGCTGCACAACTAGGTGCCTATACTAAGCCCACTGATGTTAAATTTCAGAGTATGTGAATTTTATCTCAATTTCTAAAAAAAGAGAACTTTTCTTTACTCTTTTCTTTCTTTCTTTTTTTTTTTTTTTTTACAGAGAACTCTGTTTCCGGTTTGAGGTGCAAACAGCCTGGAAGCCATTACTCTTCTGCTCACAAGAAGAAACAGGTGGACTGACTAAAAGATCAACAACTTTTCTTCACCCGCCAGAGAATGGAGGCCGCGAGACAAGCCTCCACCTGAAGTCTGCAGATGACTGAATCCAGACGGTCACAGCTGAGCTGCGTCCCGGGCGCTGGCGTGGGGCCCTGCTCAGCGGACCGGTTCCGAGGGGAAGCTTCAGCCCTTTTCCCGGCCGCCTTCTGATGGCGTTTGTGATGTTCCTAACCATTTTCTCGGTTCCCCGACTCCGTGTCAGGCCACACCCACCACCCTCCCTGGTCGCTGTGCACAGTGAGGCTCAGCCTCCCCTCCGGGGCATCGCTTTGCCTGTCAGCGCAGCCCTGCCAGGCCCCCTGGCCTCCCCTGCTCACCAAGCCGCCACCTGGCTCACCCTCTCCCTCCTCTCCTTCCTCGTACCTCTGAGCACAACAATGCAGCCTTCGGCAATCTCCCTTTCGCTTCTGACAGCCCACCTTGCCCTCTCGGAGTTGTGCTGTGGTCCCAGGTGAGTTCCTCGAGGTCTGGGGTTGGCCTGATGCACTGGTGCCCCCAGGAGCCTCCTCAGCGCCCCAAGGAGCAGCCACCTTCTCTCATGACGTAACATCATGCTTGTAATCTAATAGATGCTCCCAAAACATCAGCTGATCAGAGTTCAGTCATTATTCTGGACGGACGTGACTATACTTCTTGGGCTGTCCTCAAAAGTGTGTGTGTGTGTTGGGGCGGGGGGGAGTCTCCTTCCCAGGGGAGGTGCTGCCTGTGTGCCCAGCCAGGACCTACAAACTGGCCCAGAAACCTGTCCTGGGAGCCTGTTATTAATAAAAGCAGCTCACATTTGCATGTGGCAGGCACCCTTCTGAGGACTTATCTAAGGTGACCAGATTTTAACATTGGTAAAGCGGGACATCACTGACCGCTTGGCCGCCGAAAACCGTATATTCCCTTCTCGTTCTCCCACCGTTCCCTAGCTTGTCGTGCAATCTTTCCAAAAATCGGGACTTTTTTAAAACGCCGCGGGATGTGGGACAAATTGTTAAAAATTGGGACTGTCCCGCCAAAAGCCGGACTTCTGGTCACCTTAGACTTATCATATCAGACACCAGCTCACAGGTACCGCCATCAACCCATTCTACAGATGAGGTGGCTGAGGGTCAACAAGGGAGGCACTGGGGCTCCAGAGCCCCACTGGGCACAGTGCTGTGATGCCCGTCGTGCTCTAGCGCTGAAGCATAAATGAGCTCTTCAGCTTTCCCCCAAGTCTTTGCGATATGAGGATTCCGTACCCCGGGGAAAGGGAGCAGGTAGCGCAGACGCGTGCTGGGTTCTGTCCCCACACAGTGGGGCAGCTTTGTAAGCCTGTAGTCCAGAAGCTTAGGGAACCTTGGGGCTGAGACCAAACTGGTCATCGCTGTGGGTTATGGACTCTGTTTAGGCTGATTAAACAGCAACACTTAGACATGAACGAGAAACAAACAGGAGTTTCTGTCGTGGCTCCGTGGGGTTCTGTGATCCACTCCCCGACTCCCTGGCCCCCCGGGAGACCACCGTGATACACTCCTTCAGACAGGGGCCCGTCTGAGTTTGCTTCTGGAAGAATCCTACCTCAGACAGTTTCTTTCTTGCAGACCTTATCAGAGATTTTGTCATGCGTTAGTGATTTAAAAATTTTCCCAGGAGGAAAAGTAGGTGATGTTTTGGAAATTCCTTAAACCTAAGGTGACCAGATGTCCCGATTTTGGCGGGACAGTCCCGATTTTTAACAATTTGTCCCGCGTCCCTCGGCGTTTTAAAAAGGTCCCGGTTTTTGGAAAGAGACATATGTACTACTCTTTGTAATATTTTAAGTCCCCCCCCCCCCCCCCGTCAATGGTGTCCCGCTTTACCAGTGTTAAAATCTGGCCACCTTACTTTAACCCAGACACCACCTCTCTTCTTAAAACCACCCGCCTGAGCTTGCGTTAGCATTGGGCTCCCTGCTCTAAAGCAGAGGAGGAAGGAATGGGTGAGGCCCGGGGTTATAGCCGAGGGCGGTAGGGGCAGGGGAACAGCCAAAGAAATAAACCAGCCTCATTCCAAAGATTGTAAAATTTATTGTGTAAGTATTGCAGCTCTTCAGAATGTCGTCCTTGCACTAACGATTATTGATAACAACAAGCAATTACATCAGGCCCGAGGACTGGCGGCCAATACAACGGCTACCGCAGCAGGGGCATGAGCCCGGCCCGAGTGACAGGGACAGTTTGCAGTTTAACGAACTCGGGACACAGGGCGGCCAAGGCGAGCGTTTCCGGTGCCAAGGACACTGGTAGGCGCGGCCATCCGCAGGCCACCCGGAGTCTGGCGGCAAGGGGAGCGTGCGGGGTTCGTAGCCCCACAGTAACAGCAACGTTGGCAGCACAGGTTCCGGAGGGTATCGATTCTTCCCTGGTCCTTGGGATGCTCTATGGACCTGGAAGCTTTGTGTTGCACGTAGAAAAAAGAAACCTCTGAAACGAAGAATTCACTGACAAGACAGACAAGGACAGAGACGATTCGGGGCTCGGCTGGCCCTGATGCGCGCTGGACGGGGAAGAGGTCACTCTTAGCTCTTTGCACAAACACTGGGCTTTGAGGGAACATGGATGGCTCACGGCGGACTTCGCTAAGTCCGTGTGCGTGGACCGGGCTTTGTGGGAACGCGGTGCGGGGGATGCGAGGATTGACAAGCAGGAAAACGACGAGCATTAGAGAGCTGAGCTCCACTGCCTTTTCTGAGCCCAACCTGGTCCCCCTCCAACCAGCCACTTCTAAAGAGCCCCGACTCTCTCCTGGCAACAGGGGCCTCCTGAGGGGTGTGCAAAGGCTTTTTAAAGATAACAGCCTGACAGGCGACACCTAGAGGAAATCGTGCCCTCCCACCACACACCCCCCAGCTCTGGGGTCCACAGAGAAACCCAGAGCTTAGCTACGGTGCCAATTTCTGGAAACACACACCACTGTTCTCTTGAGATGCACGCTTGCAGCGGTCGCCTGCTGGGCACGAGCCCAGGGACAGGCCACATGGCGACCCGGCCCGCAGCCCTGACTGGCGCTGATCAGAGGGGCGAGCTCGGCCCTCCAGCTGGCTGAGGTTGGTCGCTTGGCTTCCCCTAAGTCTGAAAGTACAGCAGGTCGGACCTCGCCACCAGCAACAAGGTTCAGAGGACCAGGGGCGCTGTGCACTGGCTTTTGGCTGATGCTGCTCACACCAATGAGGCCCACTCCCAAGGTTTCCACCCAGGGGGGCAGTAAACACAGTGCTGGCCAGGAAGGCTGGGGCAGGAGAGGTCGCCCAGCCCCACGAGGACGGACGTGCCGGGTGAGGGCAGGTGGGCTGGGACGAGGGAGGGCAAAGGGAGGTTTGAGAAGCAGCAGCCCTTCCTGGGCCAGGAGCGGGAGGCGGGTCCGGGCGAGCCAGGCACCCAGTGTTTCCTCGTAAGGCACTAGGGAGACTCCGTGGAAAGGTTACCTTTAAAACTGTTCCCTACAAATTGTCCCTGTCCTGTCAGCACAGACTGCAGGAGCTTCTCCGCTCGTCCTCTGAAAAGAACCCTCTCTGAGGGCAGCAAGTTTCGGGCTGAAGAGCCGCGGAGAGGCAGGCGCTGTGGTTAGGGCGAACCCCTCTGCGGGGCTGGCCGAGGACCCAGGGGCCCGTGCCTGGTCCTCGCCTGTTTGTAAAATTTGTGTGTAAACAGAGTTCAAATGGTCAGAACTTCAAAACTGTTCCCAGCTTTTCATTTTTCAAGTAATAAAATAGTTGCTTAAAAACAATAGTTATTGCCTCCTATCTTTTTCTTATGTCAGTCGGCTACTTGGCATTCTGCTGAAAACGAGGACACCTCTGTGGGGTGGGCTGCTCTTCTGGCTGGGTGGGGGGGTGGTCACCCACCACGGAGATGAGCAGGTCCTCATCTGGAGAAAGGCCTCCAGCAACAGCCACCGTCCTCAGCAGATGCCACAGGACCCCCACTCCACTTCCTGCCATTCATCTCTACTCGCGCACACGTGCACCCACGCACACCCACAAGGGGTCTACCCACATTCACTCAGTGAAACCCCGGTAAACAGAGGTCGTGCCTGAGGAAGATGCTTATGGAAACACAGGGAAAGAAACACATGGAACAGGACTGTTTCCAGGAGGAACGGAGATGAGAGAAGGCAGAGGACCCGCTTCCAAGCAGCGGTGGGGAACCTTTCATTCACGAGCCATACAGAATTACCACTTTAAAAACAAGCCCACTGTGTTCGGTCAGACGTTTAACTCACTCGCCCCTGATGCCTTGGCAGGGCCAGACCCAGTGACCTCGCAGGTCTTACAGGGCCTAACGCCTCGAGCTCAGGGTGCGACCGTCTTTTGTTTCAACCCTTCCGCATGTTCTGGGAGTGTTGCTTTCACAAACTCTGATCTTCTGTTTTCGGCCCATTAAGTGGGACTCATACGTAGAGAGCAAGACAGGGACGGGGCCACAGTCCTAAGACTTTGGGCCTTTCCTGTAGCCAGTGGACTGCACTGACCTTAACCGGCCAGTTCTGGAGCCACCATCGAATTCTGCACAACAAGCCGTCAATACCCCTCGGCGTGTCAACAGTAGCACCTGCCTATGGGGACCTTCACGATTAAAAAAAAAAAAAAGGAGGGAAAACTTAAATTCCTTCAGTAACAGTTTATTTTCAGTTGGGGAAGGCAAAGCCACCACCTGGAACTCGGTGCCTCTATGTCATGCGATTCAAAGGCTGTTCTGACCCCGAGGAGGAAAGTGTCCCCTTCGGGCGGGAATGTGTAAGGAGGGAAGAGCCTGCGGCAGGCACACGCCCACTGCAGAGTGGGCACACCTGTCCCAGCCTCTGCCGCCGCCGGGCGGGTCATCTCTCCCTTAGAGTCTCGACAAACGTGATAAAAGTTTCCATCCAACAAGCACTGACATATTTATATTAAAAAATAGTGCAAAAGCTCAACATTTATATAAATAACTCTAAACCCCTGCTTTGTCATCATTGCTTTCTTTACAAGGTAATACACACGTTCTGAGATGGCACACCAAAGGGGCCTCTCTTCCAGCTCAGGGAACAGCTTGTGTGTTTTAATAGGACTCTTCTAATACAAAAATACTCCTGCCCTCGCACATACAGTTTCTCTTACTTTATATATATTTTTATATATAATATTGCAGATCTTTAAACAAAGGTTTTGTGCAAATATGTTTTTAAAGTTAAGTGAAATCATCATCAACAAACGAAAGGAAGCCTTCACGAAGCTCAACTAGCAACGAAACAACTAGAAGAGAATTGTTTTTTCTCTTTTGCCTTCAAGACACGGCTCGACAAAGGAACATGGTTTTCCTGTGTGTGTGTGTGTTCTGTTTTGCAAGCTTTCTCGGCCTGTGCATCCGGATCAGACAGACATGTGACTATGTATACACAGGGACGGGGAGGGGTGGCGGCGCGCGCATCCGGGCCGGCCTCCTCTCTCTTCTTGGAAGTGCGGAGTGTTTTTGCCTTTTCACCCACCACTGCCCTGGCCGCAGGCCGGGACCCTAGAGGGGGTGTCCCTTCTGTTTCTCCTTCTCTTGGCTCCAGGCGGTGGCGCTCTCCAGGGCCGCAAGGTGCGCGGGGTGCAGCCGGGCCCCCTCCAGCAGGGAGGCGGCGGACCCGGGGTAGTGCCCGATGACCTCGCTGTAGGTGGGGGGCGGCCCCTCCATGCGCCCACCACCCCCGTAGCATGTGGCGCTGATGCCCGAGTTGCTGCTCGGGGGACAGGGGCCGCCCAGCATGGCGCTGTCCATCAGGTCGCTGTCGAAGATGGTCCTGTTCGGGGGCGCGCGCACCGACTCGCGGTTGAGCTCCAGCTGCTGCTCGGGGTCCCGCAGCTGGAGGGTGCAGGGGCCCTGGTAGGGCGGCGGCTCCTCCCCGTCCGACAGCGAGATGGTGGGCGGCAGGTCGATTTCATGCTGCAGGTAAGGGTAGGTGGGCTGGAAGCGGTGGAAGCGGTCCCGCTGGGCGAAGGGGGGCACGGCCAGGCGGTCCGTGGGCCTCGGTGGGGCGTAGACCTGAGGCTGGAGGGGGCAGAGCAGAGTGAGGGCCCGAGGCAAGGATGGCTGCGTGGGACTCTGCTCTCTGGGGAAAGGGAGGGTGGGGAGAGGTGAGCCTGGAGCCTAGCCTCCACCTGCGAGCCGCCCCCCTCCTGCAACAGGGGCCTGGTTTCGTCACAGAGCTGGAGGGGGCCGCCTTGGCTGGCCTGGGGCAGGCACGGGGCTGCTCCCTGGGGTAGGTGCACACTGTCGGGGCAGGGAGGACCAGCCACTGCACATTTCTTCAGAGAAGGGCAGAGTGTGAGCCTGTAGCAGCCCGGGAAGGGCACCACTGGGCTTGGGGGCCTCTGGGTTCGCTAAAGCACTTTGGAGGGCAGGAGGGGAAGGGGGTGGGCAGGCACACTGGGGCTCACCTCTGGAATTCCACTGCCGGACACGGTGCTGTCTGAGGGCCAGAGGCATCCTTCCTGTGTGGGAGGAGAGAGACAGGTCAGGGGGGTGAAGGACAGCTGAGAGCCAGGGTCCACCCGGTTCTGACCCTGGAACCTTCCATTTGGAATGAGACCTTGCACTATCCACCTGTCTCCATCCCCACCGGCCCTGGACACCTCTCAGACACCCAGTTCTGCGCTTCCACTCTGTCCCTGAAAATGCACCCCCCCACACACTTTCTAAAACACACAGCTGAATCCCTTTTCTCCGAACCCTCCGGCACCTCCTGTGGGCCTTAGAATAAATCCAAAGTAACCCACGGACTAGCTGCTAAGAAAGCTTGGCCAGATACAGCCCTCCCAGCCTTGGCCACCCCTTCCTGGCTGTGCCACCTTGGGCGAGTGGCTGAATTCCAGCGCTGAACGAGAGGAGCGTGCAAACCGCTCGGAGTGCACGCGCCCTCTGCGAGCATATGAACACATCGGACGCAGTCACCACGCTGTCTCCAGCCCTGCTGACCGCTATCTAGTGCATCGAAATGCTACGTGTGCACCTCAGGGCCTTTGCACTGGCTACCCCACTGCATGGCCAACTCCTTGTTGTTTTTCTTCTTCTTATCCTCACACAAGGATACGTGTATTGCTTTTAGAGACAGGAAGGGAGGGAGAGATGAAGGGAGGAGAGAGGGAGATGTGTGAGAGAGAAACATTGATCTGTTGCTTCCAGGATGTGCCCTGACCGGGAATCAAATCTAAGACCCTTTTTGCACAGGACAATGAGCCACCCAGCCAGGCTCCTTGCTTTGTAATCCCAGTGTCCCCTGCAGACCTCCTCTGACACCATCCTAGAGGGCCCTCACCCATTCATTACACATCCTCTCCTCTAATGACTTTCCTCACAAGAACATCTTGTCTACGTGTTTATTTAGCTCTTGACTATCTTGCCCCCCCATTGTGAGCCCAGGTTATAGGTGAAGAAATACAAGAGGGGAAGCCCCACCTAGCTCCTTTGCATGATTCCGTGAGTCAACAAATGTGGATGTGGCCCCACTTCTGTGCCAAGCTCCGGGCCAGGTGCCAGGCATGTCGCGGCCACCTCATGAGGCTTATGCCCTCTGCCCTGAAACTCTGGGTGGGGCCTGCAGCTCCCCTGGGAATGGAGAGGGCTGGCGCTGGACTCCAGGCTGCGCTCGGGCAGCCAGGCTGCGCTCGGGCAGCCAGGCTGCACTCTGTGTGAGCTCCAGCCACACTACTGGCTCCCTCACACCTACTACCTGCTGCGGGCAGTGTCTGCCCTGCTTGCTCAGGCCACTCTGACCTTGGCCCATAGACATGGAGCCCACCTCACAGAAGGGCCAGAGGACAGGAAACAGCATGCTCTGCAGACATGGGGGCCCTCACCTCCCACCGAGCTGGAAACCCTGCCGAGGTTCCCAGGACCTCTATCATCTGACCAAAGACCCTGCCTCTGGACTGAGATTCCCGTTTCATGTGGAGAGACCTGAGGGCCAGGATCAGTTCGTCCGAGGGGCAAAAAAACACACAACTAGCTTTATTGAGATATACCTGACATATAATGAACTGCACATATTCAAAGTATATAACGTGGTTACGTTCTGGCACATGTATATACCAGGAACCCATCACCACAATCAGAATCACACCCATCATCCCATTAATTTCATCGGGGGCGTGTTTTCTGGAGGGTTCCTAGTTGAAGATTCCCTGGAGGGCTGCAAATCCCGATATGGCCACTAGGGGGCCCTGTGTCTCTCAAAACTGTCCCAACAGAAACGCACTGACTGAACCACGAAGACTCTTTGGGGCCTAGTATCTACTCCAGGTGTAGGGGTGCAGAGAGCAGACGTACACTGTTACTGTGAATACGGTCGTCAACGGCCATTTTGGGGCCAATAGTAATAATAATGCCATGACAATGGCTGCCTTGGTGTCAGGCACTGTGATAAGCTCTTTGAAGCATCATTTCAATTCTCCCAGCCAACCAACCACCTGTTCCCCAGTGGAGTCGGGAGCCCTGGGCAGGGTTGCAAGCAGCCCAGGTGTCTTGGATGAAATGTGACCCACACAAGCCCCTCTAAAAGCCTCCTGTGAGGGCCTCCAGCCAAGCCCCGGCAGGACATGGCTGCCAACACCTCTTCCCCCACCTCCGCCCCCATCGGCCGACCCTAGCCCAGAGGTTCTCCACCTGGTTGCAAAGGAGCACCACTCGGGGAGGCTACGAAACACCTGTCAGTGCCTGGGCGCCCCACTGCAGACCCACAGCCACCCGCCATCCGTGCCACTGACTTCCTCCAACTCATGCACCTGGAGGTCACCTCCTCCTTCCGGGAACCAGCCACCCGGCCAGTCGCCTGCCTGGAGCTCCCACAGCACCCCAGCTCCCCACCAGCCTGGCCCCGCGTACAGAAACCCACCACCAGGACCGGACTGCACTCAAGTAGAACCCCTGCCAGGCGGCCGGACCTTCCTCACCTTGTTCCCCAATTCAGTGAATGGCCCCAACATCTTTCGAGATCAAATAATGCCAGACCCCCAGGGCTGTTCCTGACAGCTCCTCCTTGCCCTCCTCCCATCCCTAGCACCGCAGGCTCCATCTGGCTCCTTTTCTTTCTAGAAGCTTCCTGTGGTGAGCCCATCCAGCCTGGCATGGCTTCCTCATGTAGAACCAGGGGTCTGCAAACTGTTTCCTGAAGGGCCGGGAGTGAGCTAGTTCCTGCTTGGTGGGGCAGACCATCTGTTACATCACTGACAACGTTGCTCTGGGGCAAGCACAGCCACCAGGGAAGATTCCATGGGAATGGGCTTAACTGCATGCCAGTGAGGAAACAAGTACCCAGAAAGTCACCCCGAAAAGGGGCCATGGCAGGGCAGCCAGGCCGGCTGGGCCCAGCCCCAGGCAGACTGTGGCAGGGTTTGGGTCTCTCTGGGAGTTTGCTGGGCCCGGAGACTCCTCAGACACGCCCTGTCTGGCAGGGGGTCCCCAGGGAGCTGCCAACCTTACACTGGGCCTAACAAGGCTGTGTTTACCCATCCAGGAGTCCCTGGGGACCTGTGCAGGATAGAGGGCGGGGGAGCTGAGGTGGGGAGGTGAGGGGCACCTTTCTTTTAGCCCCGGGTATCCTGAATCCTAACCTCCATCTGGGCATGAAGTCCCAGGTGCTGCCTCCCCCCGTGGAAGCAGGCATGCGTCCCCCGGGAGCCCCTGCACCTCCACACTCTTGCCAACTTCATCCTCATAGGCTGGACCATATGGGCAGCAGGAGAAGGGTCAGCTCCACCCATTCCAGATGCTCACTTGGGCTCGGAGGGAAGGGGACCCACCTGGAGCCTGTCTATAGGGCTGGGTATTCTCCTTTGTGCAAAAGGCCCTCACTGGCTCCAGACCAAACGGAGGAGAACGAACCTCTCAAACCACCACTTAAAAGCTGTGAGGCCTCAGGCTAGTGTTCCCACCTCTCTGAGCCTGTGCTCTGTAAAACCGGGTTCCCAGGCTGCTGCAAGCAGGGGAACGGGCGAGTGAAGACGCAGCAGACCTGTGCATTGCAGGTGGCGGCCCGTCGCTGGGGTAACAGCAGCAACGACCAAGCACACACACAGGTGAGCCCTGGCTGCTGAAGCCTGGGTCCCTTCCGAGCAGCGGTGCCCTCTGGATACACAGGGGCCTCGGGCTGTGCACCCAGTGTTCCCGCCAGAGGGACCAGAGCGGCTGCTCCTTGTCCTGGCAGCCTCGTGATGCACTGAGGCTGCGGCCTGATGCAGGCTGAGATGCCCCAACCTGCCAGGACAGGCATGCCTGCGGGCTTGGCTCAGCCCGAGACCCGGGCACCGGGAGGCCACACCCAGCACCACCTCCTGTCCTGTCACTGTCCTCCCGGTGCCCCAAGAACACCGACTCAGAGATGTGCGCCGCCCACAGTCTCGGGGCTGCCATATGCCACCTTCCCCAATCCCCAGCTGCCCTCGGACCCCAGCATCTGCCCCAGGCTTTCACACAAGTGGGACTGGCCCGAGGCGTGGAGCTGGGATTAAACTCGGCCCCAGGAAGGGCCCTTTCCCAGGTGACCTGCTGCCTCCAAGGCGCTGAGTCCCTGCCCGACACCCAGAGGCACTGGCTGAGAGGAAGGGCTCTCCGGTGTCTGGGTCACCAGCAGGGCTCGGACCCTGGGCCACCACCCCATCTGCCCGGCCCCTGCCTGAACCTGGGGCTCTGTCCCCTGCAGTTCCTGGGAGACCCCGACATGGGGCGCCCTGGCACGTCCGGAGGGTAGAGGGCGGCACTTACTGAGGACAGGGCGTCTTCTCTCCTCCTGCCCTGGCTGTGCCGGCCGATGAAGGCGCGCGCGGACAGCTTGTAGTGGCTGAGCAGGCACGTGATCACCACCACCATCACCATCACCACCACCACGATGATGGTGATCTCCACGAACTCCAGCTCCGCTGCAAGAGCAAGGGGACTCGTGAGACCTGGGAGCCCGGCCCAGCCCCCCCCACACGCCGCCCATAAACGCCCACGGCTCCTGCAGACGCCCCAACTCACAGAGACGACACAATCACACCACAAGGGCACCCTCCATGGACAGGAGTGTGAGGCCAAGAGGCTCAGAACAACCGTTTCGTGACTGCAAATACTGCAGTTCTCACTTCTTATTTCTGGTTTGTTTTGTTTCCCCTCGAAGGCAGAAAACCTCTCAAGCGCTGGGAAAGGAGGATATTTTGATCTGCTGACTTAGCGGGTCCCTGTTGAGGGGCTCGGCAGGTGGCCATGGCTGGTGCCAGCAGAGCCCCTACCCCCTACCCAGCCCCCAGCTGGTGCCAGTCCTGCCAGGACTGAGTGCTGACATGCAGCGGGGCCACCAGCCAGCAGGTGTCAGCCTCCCAGCCCGCTGGGCAGACCCCTGTCCAACAAGCAGGGGATTGTGCTCCTGACCCAGACGGACAGGGAGACTCCACAGGCCACCAGGCACTCTACTCACTGAGGGGCCCCCAGGGCAGGTTCAAGCTCATGGCCATGAGGCTCAGCCTTTTCTCCTTCAAGACAGAGGAGTGGAGTGGGCAGGTGGGACCTGCAGGTGAGGACAGGCTGTGGCTGCAGGTGAGACGTGGCTGTGGCTGCAGGTGAGATGTAGCTGTAGTGAGACGTGGCTGTAGCTGCAGGTGAGACATGGCTGTGACTGTAGTGAGACGTGGCTGTGGCTGTAGTGAGACGTGGCTGTAGCTGCAGGTGAGGCGTAGCTGCAGGTGAGGAGAGGCTGCAGCTGCAGGTGAGGTGTGGGTGTAGGTGAGGCGTGGCTGTAGCTGCAGGTGAGGTGTGGGTGTAGGTGAGGCGTGGCTGTAGCTGCAGGTGAGGTGTGGGTGTAGGTGAGGCGTGGCTGTAGCTGCAGGTGAGGTGTGGGTGTAGGTGAGGCGTGGCTGTAGCTGCAGGTGAGGTGTGGGTGTAGGTGAGGCGTGGCTGTAGCTGCAGGTGAGGTGTGG
>PVJC01003246.1:0-41564 GCA_004026665.1 Murina feae
TGATGGCGTCTAGTAAATCTGCTTTCACGATGATTATGGGAGTTCCATTTTATCCTATTTCTCTCCTCATACATAACATGCAGAGTAATAGATGGTCCAGCAGTCAAATGCCATGAAAGATCTAAAAGAGAATGCATTTGTCAAGGGCCACCTAGACCCTCCGCCAACTGCTAGTGCTGTTGGAGTGTGACCACACTTCATTTTTCATCAGCATGCTGCTTAATTTACCACACGTGTCATCTCCAGGGCCATTAACCTGGAAAGATGATGCCCTTGTTGTGTGGGCTTCATGGGTACCGATGGTTGAGGGGCTGGGGCTGCAGGGAGATGGCCATCATTCATAATTTCCCACTCTACTTGGTTGAGGCGGGCAGATGCCTTGGAGCTTGGGGAAAAGGAGGATTTGGAGCTAAGCAGATGGGCAGGCAAATATCTCAGCAGCACCCACAGCTGGAGGCAATGTTTCCAGCTAGTTGTCTTCAGAGAAGAGACTTTCACGCTGCTTACTACTTTAGGTATAAATCCATGCTGTCCAATACTCTAGCCAGTAGCCCCCATGAAGCTATTGAGCACTTGAATATGGCTAGCTCAAACTGAGATGTGCTGAATGTATAAAATGCATATCAGAATTCTGGCCAGTGGCTCAGTTGGTTGAGTGTCCCATGCACCAAAGGATCACAAGTTCAATTCCTGGTCAGGGCACATACTCAGGTTGTGGGTTTGATCTCCCAGTGGGGCACATGTGGTAGACAGCTGATCTCTCTCTCTCTCTCTCTCTCTCTCTCTCTCTCTCTCTCTCTCTCTCTCTTCCTCTCTAAAATCAACAAAAACATATCCTTGGGTGAAAATTTTAAAAAATAATAATAACGCACATCAGATTTTGAAGAGTTAGTAAAAAAATAAATGCAATAATTTTTATTTTGATTCTATGCAGAAATGATCATATAATGGATAAACTGGGTTAAATTATACATATGATCAAAATTAATATTTACAGAGTGTTTTTTGACTTTTGAATGTGGCTATCAGAAAATGTCAATTACATCTGTGGCTTACATTATGTCCATACTGGACCTCACTGATCTTTCCTTTTTCTGAGAGCAAAACCCAGAGCCTGATTAGGAATGCAGCTTGACTGTGGTCACATCGCCAGTGAGTGACAGAGTTGGGGTGAATAAGCACACTTCCAATTCCCAGTCTTGACCCCTTTTATCCTATGCATCACCTAAAGAGAAACACACAATTCTAAGAGAAGAGAGACCTGGGATTTCATTTAATATTTAACCCCTTACCTCATTGGTAACACTGTCATCTTTCCTGTATCTCAATTACCCTTTTGCTAACACATCCCACATGGTACAGAGAAATAAAAAAGAGCTTTGGAAATCTTAAAGGACAGCATAATAACAAGGCAGTCTAGCATACAGTATAAGAGCACAAATACTGGGGAAGACCACAAACCTGGGTTTTAGTTCTGACACCACCACCACTACCATTTTGTGTTATTTAAATTCTCTGGGTCACAGTTTTATCATCAGTATTAGTATTTACCTTATAGAGTGGCTGGCAGAATTAAATTAGCTAATACATATGGTATACTTAGAACAGTGCCAGACATATTCTATATAATAAAAGCCCAATATGCTAAGTGTTCAATTGCTCAGTCATCCATTCAACCAAAGTATAATATGCTAATGATATGCTAAGCCAGCTCAACTGCTCACTATGATGTGCACTAACCGCCAGGGGGCAGACACTCTGACTGGTAGGTTAGTTTGCTGTTGGGATCCAGCCAATCAGAACTGAGCAAGACGAGCCATACACACCCTTGAGCCCTCCCACAATCCCTCCTCAACTGGCCAACCTCCCTCATCCCTCCCTATCCCCTATAGTGCAACAGTGGGGTCCCTTGGCCAGGCCTGTGACCTCTCACAATCTGGGACCCTTTGGGGGATGTCAGAGAACCAGTTTCAGCCTGATCCCACAGTCCAGGTTGAGGGACCCCACTGGTGCACAAATTCATGCACCGGGCCTCTAGTTATAAATATAGGACAAGTGTGAGATATTGTTAAAGATGAGTATTATGATTAATAACATGATTAATAATTATTACTGGAGATGATTATGTTATCTGTTATTATTAGAGATTATACACTAGTTTTCTCATCTAAATTCCTGTTAATTAGAACTCACAAGAAAAATTTTGATTAAATGTAAGCTCATGGGTGACCACCCACTCTGTGTGATTTTAGGGACAAAGCAATGACCCAAGGCCCCTAAAAGAAGGATCAGTTTCACTGTCCCAAAAAATATTAATGATACTAGTGCTTCCCTGGGTTTTTGAGAAAATTAAGTGTTTAATACACTACCTGAAAATAAATGTTAACTTTCTACTTTAATAATGTGATTTTTTTTTTTTTTTTTTTTAGAGAGAGGGAAAGGGAGAGAGAGAGAAACATTGATTGGTTGTCTCCCACACTTGGTGACTACATTCTCCCCAGGACTTCATCCTTCCTATATGTTACAAATCTCCCCCCCACTTCATCCTCAACTCTCTCCTCCTCTCTCTCTCTCTCTCTCTCTCTCTCTCTCTCTCTCTCTCTCTCTCTTTCTCCCTCCCTCCCTCCCTTCCTCCCTCCTGCCTCCCTCCCCTGCTTTTAGGCATTTCCAAGTAAATGGCCCTTTTTCATAGGAAGCATAAAGTTTTTCTCAAATGACTGACCTTTATTTCAGTTAGTGATCTTACTATTCTCCCAGTTTTTCAATATTGAAAACTTAGAATTGTCTTAGATTCTTCACACTGGACTATGACATCTCTGGGCTTGAATCTGCATTTTCTGTCTTACTAGCTATAATAGTCAGAGTTCTCCAGAGAAACAGAAGTAACTGGAAATATATAAACACATAGAAAGAGAGAACAAAAGAGGGAGAGGAAAAGGGAGAGGAAAAAAGGGAGGGAGAAAGAGATTGATTGATTGATTGATTGATTGATTATAAAGAATTGTTTCACACAATTAAAAATGCTGAGAAGCCCCACCATCTGTCTGCA
Organism: Murina feae; assembly: GCA_004026665.1. Taxonomy (NCBI): domain Eukaryota; kingdom Metazoa; phylum Chordata; class Mammalia; order Chiroptera; family Vespertilionidae; genus Murina; species Murina feae. The sequence continues at coordinate 3,050 of PVJC01003246.1, forward strand.
AGCAGGAGACCCAGGAAAGCTGGTAGTATAGTTCAGGGTAAATCCAAAAGCCTGAGAACCAGGAAAACTAATGGTGTAATTCCTAGTCCCAGTGCAGAAGAAAACTGTTGTCCCAGCTCAAGTAGTCAGGCAGAGAAAGGGAAAATTTTCCCTTCTTCCACCTTTTTGTTCTATTCGGGCCCCCAGTGAATTTTATGATGCCCACCCACTTAGGAGAGAGCAATAGGTCTTATTGAGTTTCCCAATTCAAATGCCAATCTCATCCAGAGCACCCTCACAGACACGCCCGGAAATAATGTTTAACCCTGTATCTGGGCACCCTGGTACCAGTCAAGTTGACACATAAAATTCAGAACCATACTAGCTCTGCAACTTTGACCAAGTGCTTGACCTCACTGACCCCACTTTTCTCACCTGTAAAATATGGTTATTATGGGGATTACATAGGTTAACATCTTCAGATATTCAGCATATCTTTTTTTATTTTTTCAGAGAGGGAGAGGAATAGAGAGTTAGAACATGGATGAGAGAGAAACATCGATCAGCTGCCTCCTGCACATCCCCTACTGGGATGTGCCCACAACCAAGGTACATGCCCTTGACCGGAATCGAACCTGGGACCCTTCAGTCCGCAGGCTAATGCTCTATCCACTGAGCCGAACCGGTTATTTTATTCACCCTGAATATCTCCCTCCAACAATTCCTACTCATTTATCAAGATGAATTATCCACAGTGTTTCTTTTCCACTCACAAATAAAAAATAGTCATTCAATGTCAGGAATTATTTATATTATTATTACTCTATGTTTAACTTCTAGAATTAACCTGTAGATTCTTTTACGCTTGTAGCAACTCATCATAATTTGTAGATTCTTCCTATGAAATGCTTTTTGTGTCTCTTTATACTTTTCAATTATCCATCCCTACCATTTCCACCAGGCTTTTATCATTTCATAACAAATCTTCATTCACTTTCCAAGTGTTTTCTAGTTTTTGTTTCCATTCATCAACTCCACCAGGCTAATTTCTTTAAAACTTTACTATTCTGTCACTTCCTTATTTGAAAGCCTAACATAAAGCCCAATTGCTGTCTGAAGAGAAAAAAAAAACAAACAAAAAAAAGTAATAACACATAGACCTCCATTATCTAGCATTAAATTACTTTTCTAGTCTCATCTCCCACAATTGCCACCAATATTCTGCACTAAAGCCATTGATTTATTACTTGGTTTTTTAATCAACTTTGGGTTCCTACATCAAGGCCCTTGCTTCAAACTTCTCTCTGTGTATCCTTTTGAAATTCTAATTCCTTGAATCTTCCCAGATCTTTCTGACTCACACCAGTTTCTGACTTTTCTGATCCACCGACATACCCAAACCTCTTGGTTGGTCACGAATCATGCAAGTTCATGGGCTTCAAACCAGAGATTAAGTTTGAATTTAGCTTCTGCCTCCTACTAGCTGTGTGAACTTGAGCAAGCCACACAGCTTCCTCAACTATAAAATGGGTATAAAATTACCTACTTCACAAAAATGGCTATCAGATTAACATGTGCCAACTATCAAGAAAACAAAATGCAACTCCGATGGAAGAAATATTTGCAAGTCATGTATTTGATAAAATCCAGTATCCAGAGTATATAGTAGGTTTTATAATAAAAAGACAAACCCAATTTAATAATGAGTAAAGGGTTTGGATGGAAATTTCTCCAAAGAACATACACAGATGCAAAGATGCTCTCAAGATCATTCGTCATTAGGGAAATTAAATTATTGAAATGCAAATAAAAACCACAAAAAGGTGCCTCTTCACACCCACTAGGATAACTATATTTAAAAAAGGAAATAAGTGTTGGCAAGGATATAGACAGATTGGCGCCGCCATAAATTGCTGGTGGGATGTAAAAATGATAGGACTACGATGGAAAAAAGTCTGGCCCTGCCCTAGCTGGTTTGGCTCAGTGGATGGAGCGTCGGCCTGTGGACTGAAGGGTCCCAGGTTCGATTCCAGTCAAGGGCATGTACCTTGGTTGCGGGCACATCCCCAGTAGGAGGTGTGCAGGAGGCAGCTGATCGATGTTTCTCTCTCATCGATGTTTCTAACTCTCTATCCCTCTTCCTTTCTCTCTGTAAAAAAAAAAAAAAAAAAAAAAAAGTCTGGCCCTTCCTCACCAAGTTAAACATAAAGCTACACATGACTCAGTCATTCTACTCCTATGGAATTCATTTCAAGAAAAATAAAAATGTGTTCACACAAAATCTGACACATGCATGTTCATAGCAGCATTCTTCATAACAGCCAAAAAGTAGAAAGAACATAAATGTCTATCAACTGATGAATGGACAACCCAATGTGGTATATCCAAACTAAGGAGCATTATTTAGCCATGAAATCATGCTAATTTATTATGCTATTAAGTCAGACACGAAATGCCATATATTATGATGCCATTTATATGAAATGTCCCAACTAAGCAAATTCATAAAGAAATCAGATTAGTGATGCCAGGGTTTTGGGAAGACAGGAATGAGGAGTGACTGTAACAGGTAAAAAAAAATACCTTTTTGGGTGTGATGAAATAGACAGTGAGATTCTAATGTGGATATTCTGAGATTAGAGAGTCGTAAAAGTTGCACAACATTGTGAATATACTAAAAAAACAAAAAAAGTGTACACTTTTAAGTGGTGAAAATTATGGTTTATAAATTATACCTCAAAAAAATAAATATTAAAAAGTGGAGAAAAGTGTGTCAGATAGTACCTGAGTTATAGACACTGAATAATTTGCTGAGTTTCCCTTTGCCCCTCATTAAAAATAGTGACATTAGTATTCAAAATCAAGTCATTCCGAGGATAGAAAGACCATGCTTTCCACCAACCACTAATCTTCCCCTCTTACGTGCTGAAGCAGAGGGTTCTGATGGTTCCACCAGTTAGACTAAAAAGTTATTTGTTCAGCCCTACTTAGTTTGGCTCAGTGGATAGAGCATTGGCCTGTGGACTGAAGGGTCCCTGGTTTGATTCCGGTCAAGGGCTCAATCCCCAGTTGGGGGCATGCAGGAGGCAACTGATCAATGATTCTCTCTCATCATTCATGTTTCTTGCTCTCTCTCCCTCTCCCTTCCTCTCTGAAATCAAGAAAAAAATATATTTTTTAAAAAAGTTGTGTATTCAATCATATGATCAGTGGATGGTGATTAAAGGAAAAATTATTCATATCTTTTGTTCAACTGAATGAATCTGTGGGGACTGTATTAATAAGTCCAGCCAAATATACAAAAGATTATCCAGATACCTTGGAGGGGGTAGTAAAAGAACCAGGAAAGGCCTAGAGAATATTAGCACTGTTTTTGCCTAAAGAAAATACTGTGAGCATTGCTTTTGCCAAAGGGATTATGAAAGGAGATAATAAAATCAAATTAAACTTCAGGAAAAATTGGTTTGACAAATAATTCCTCAACTAGAGACTGTGTATTAGGGCAAGGATTAGAGGGAAACAACAAATATTTCTTGTGTGCCAACCATGATTCACTAAATCAGTTAAATGGCTTCAGCCAAATAACCTAGACCAAGTTACCTAATTCCTCCAATCATCTTTGTACCTCTTGTGTAAAACATCCAAGACTGATGGAGAGCAGGCGGTGTGCACTCAGGGTGCCTAAGGAGAGGCTGGGGTGGGAAGTACTGCGGGGCGGGGGAGAGAGGGAGGGAGACAGAGAAAAGAAGCAGCCAGGAGTCCTACAGTCGTTGCATCCCCTAACTCCAAAACAGCCACTTTTCCTGAGAAGCACTAGCCCCTTCTAGAAATCGCAGGTCAGGAAAAGGAAAAGAACTCACCCTAGTGATACAGCCCGCCACCGTCAGGAGCCCTGCCTGCCACACCCTGCATCTCCGTCCTTGTAGAGGAGACAGCAGCACAGGCCAGGCCTCTGGGTTTGAACAGTCCCAGGAAGCATCAGTGCCTGGCCTGGGGGTGGGCTGTCTGCCCCACTGTCTGGGAACTAGACTGACTGGTGCTTCCCGTGCCCTGGGGAGTAGATAGAAACTCCTGGTTTCCAGCTAATGCCCAGAGGTCTATACTCCGTGGTTAAGATTGACAGATGGCTGGCAGGCGAAGGCGACAGAGGCGGAGCCCAGGGAGCCTGGGGAAATTTGCTGACCCAGCCCTGGGCCCCATGGGGCTAACAAGCAGGCCTTAGAGTGCAGCTTCCCTGCCCCTCGCAGCCAAGTCCTATGGAGACAGAATCAAACTGGACGGCTTGCAGCTTCAAACAGGTTGCTGAAAGCTGAGGAGGACAGTTTCTGACAGTGGTTAGCACCCAGGTTCCTCCTGGGAAGCCCTGAATTGACAGACAGAACAGTCATCAGAAGAGCAGAAGCCAAAGGGCGCTCCCAGGAGGCACTAAACCCTGCTGAGCTGAGTGCACTTCACTTTGTGTCTTTTTTCTTCCTCTTTTTTTAAATGCTCTTTCTCTATCTGTTTTATTGATGTTATTATTTTAGTCTCTATTGTTTCTTTCATATATCTGATTTTTCTCTTCCCTTTTCCTATTCTATTATTTTTCTCCTGCTTTCTCATCCTTTTTTTCTTGTTTTTTTGTCTATCAGCTTTCTCCTTTATTTTCCTTTTAAAACTTTTTCTTCCTCTTTTCTTTCACACCATCTTCCTTCCCCGATTCCTATTCTTATTTTTTATTATATCTCTGCCCCTTTGTATTCCGTTTTCTTCCTCCTTTCCCCCCCTCATATTTTTCTTCTATCATTCTTGCTCTCTTTTCTCTTTCCTAATTCTCTCTTATTTTGTGGTTGCTTTTGATGTTGTTTTAGGAGTTTTGTGTATGTTTTCATTTTGCTTCTTTTGTCTCTTGTTTTGTTGTGTTTTATTCTGTTCTGTTAGCACCTCCACAACAGCTCACACAGTGTGGTCAGGGGTGATCCTCACAATAAGCCAGAATGAGAGGAGATTCCATCCTCAGAAGGGACAACAACATTTAAGACCCAATTACAATAGGACCCAAATAACTCAAATAAGCGTTATCCCTATAGCACCCGGCTCAGGAGGTCTAGGAGACTACACCACCGGGTCTCACAGAACACCTACTGAAGAAGGTCTTAGCCAATGGAATACAACATGGTGAAAAAAACTGGTATAAGTATCAGGAATTTTTGACATTTGCTAATGATGGATTTATGTGGAAAATTTTAAAAAATTCAAACTACTAGTACTCATAAGATAATGATTTTATATTCAGCAGGGTTATTATATACAAAAACAACTACAAAATCAACAAATATTCATGTATTATCAATAACCAATTAATAAATATAAGAGGAAAACTATTATCATTTAAAATTGTAATAAAAATCAAGAAAGAGATCTAATAGAAGATGATTAGTATTTTGCATAGAAAATTTTCAAATGTTATTGAAGGTCACAAAAGAAGATCTGAATAAATAGAAGAATGATCTGGTTTGTGGATAGAAAGATTAAGTATCTTAGATATGAACATTTTTCTCTAAATTAACCTATAAAGTTATAGATTATAGCCATTATAACCAAAATCAAACAATTTGTATTAAAAATAAAACAATGCAGCATATGGCATTAGTGTATGGATAGACAGATAGATGAATAACTAGTATAGGGAGCCTAGAAACAAACTAAAGCATTAGGTGACTTAGGAGATGAGAAGCATCAGAATATGAAGGAAAAGCAAGGTTATTTAATAACTTTCCCATTTGGAAAAATAAACCTATATTTCACACTACATACAAATATTCCTGAAGATTTAGAGAACTAAATGTTAAGGAAAAAATTAGATCTATTTGAATAAATATAAGAAGAAGTCTTTTTGACATTGAGATAAAAAAAAAAAAAGATTAGTTAACAAGACCAAAAAAAAAGCACAGCTAATGAAAAAAAAACATCTTAAATTTGACCATGTTAATATTAAAAAGCTCTGGGTGATAAAAGTGCCATAAAGAAACTTAGAAGATATGTAGCTAAGAGGAGTTACAACACAAAATAAGGGCTAGTGAAAAGAATTTACATGAATGCCTGCAAATGATTATGAAAAAATTAAAAGTAGCCAAGGACATAAAGAGGAAATCAGAACACCTAAGAAAACTGTACAGCCTCACTCACATCAAGAAAAGTAAGATTATATGGGACCATTTCTCACATACTTCAGATTAATAAAATCAAAAGGTACAATAATGCCAAACTTTGGCAAGGATGTGGAAAAGAGACAGAATTATACATTATAGTAATCACATCAGATATCGATTTGGTGATATCTGGTGACGTTAAAATGACCATGATCTGTGTAGGGCTCAACCAAATCTGGTTCTTACTTTAGACCATAGAGAAGCACAGACATGTGTGTACCAGATATTTCACGTGAGGTCATTTATTGAAGCGATGTTGGTAATGGAGGGCAACTGCTTTTAAGAACCTAAATGTTCACTAGTAGAAAAATTGATGGATAAATTATGGAACCTTCATAAATGGAATAATCCATAGATACTTCACAATACTCTAATTTAAGTAAAGTAACTAGATCTATATAGATGAATACAATTCAAAGCCATAACGTTGAATGAAAAGAAAAAGTAACTGAATAACAGTAAATACAATGTTAGAGTTTGTGTAAATTAAAATACACAAATCAATATCACATCACATTTACTAGCAATATAAATGTATATATAGAAATATATATATAGAAAAACATTCTAAGTAGTATTGCCTCTGGAGATAAAAGTAGAAGTGCAGGGAGAAGTCTAGCATGGTACATTAATTGGAGATGCAGAACAAGCAGAGAGAAGATGAGATGAAGTAGAAGAAATATTTGAACAGATCATGGCTGAGGATTTTTGCCAAACTGAAGAAAGATACTAGATAAAAAAGCAATATAATGACAAAAGAAATAGACCAACTGACAATCAGAGTAGATTTAAATACACCTTTCTCAGTAATTGATAGAGCAAATGCACAAAACAACAGTGAAGACACAGAAAATTTGAACAAAACAAGTAGTGATCATGGCCTACGGGTACGGGTGCATAGAATACTGGTCTTAATAACTACATGAACGCTGATTGCAATACTCTGTTATTTGTACACAGAATCAAGGGGTAATGTCCTACCTTAAGAGTTTAATGGCTCTAAAGCAGCAAGAAGCAGACTTCAGTTCTCCCTCTCTGGCTTTTCAGCAGCTGGTGGCCTCTGCAGGAAAATGCAAATGCAAGAGCAGAGTGGTTAAACCTTGGATGCATTTGCATTTACACATTTGCAAATTAAATCACAGGGAAAACCTCATCTTCCCGCTAAGAATATTCTAACCTGGGAGCTCAGCCTGGGCATAAGCCATGAGGGCACTACTCCTCACATGGAGCAGCACTGTCCAAGAGAAACAGAACATGAGCCAGAATTGAGCGCAACTTATGCAATTTTAATCCTCACCTGAGGATATTTTTCCATTGCCTTTTAGAGTGGAAGAGAGAGGGGAAGACAGAGAGAAATATTGATGTGAGAGAAACACATCAATTGGCTGCCTCCTGCATGCACCCTGAGCAGGACCCGTGCCAGGGAGGAGTCTGCAACCAATATGTGCCCTTGACCGGAATCGAACCCAGGACCCTTCAGTCTGCAGGCCGACACTATATCCACGGAGTCAAACCGGCTAGGGCAAGCTATGCAATTTTAATTGACTAGTACTTAAAAACAATAAACAAGTGAAATTTATTTTAATGATATAGTTAGCCCAATATATCTAAAATATTATCATTTTAATATGCAATCAATTGAGATTTTCACATTCTGATTTTCCTATTAAATCTTTAAAATTCAATGTGTATTTTAGACTTACCAGTGGGGGGGGACGGGAAGGAGGGAGAATTTTCCCTCTGCCCTTTTAGGTTGAGTAACTGAGGCCTGCAAAGTAAATGACAACTGACGGAGTAACAGGAGAAAGGAATACAAATTTTATTTCATGATAATATTTGAATCTTTACATGCAGAGAGGTCTTCATAGAAAAGAAGATCCAAGGTAGTGAGACCTAAGGTCTTAATACCATTTTAACATAGAGTGATAAATTATGGAGAAGTAGCTAGACATCAGAACAGGATATTGGGCATAGTAAACTGTGGGAAGGTAAATATATGAAGGAAGCTATTTGAAGATAAAAGTTACTTTAGTAATATTTGTTTTTGTGGACTCATCTCCATGCCACCTTTCCATCTCCAGTAATAATGGTTGTTTTTCCTCTTCCAGGGACAGGAGAGGGGAAGTAGAACACCTTCAAGGGGAAATTATGCCCAGCTTTTGGGCAGATGGGGTAAGGCAGAGAGCTCGCTGAATCTATTATTTCTCAGTTGCTTTCAGACCAAAGAATCATCATGTCAAAGTGGCATATTTGGGGGTGGCATATTTTGAATTCCTTCACAGCACAACCTAATTTGACTCAACATGTGCCACCTGCTTCATAGTCACAGTGATGGTGGCTACTGTATTGGAAGGCGCTGATTTAAACTTCTTGGTGGTCCCCAAAGATCAACATCTCCAAGTGCAAATGAAACCTGGGATTTAAATTAGGCTATGAGCATAAATTAGGCTATTAGCATAATCTCGAAAACATGTTCCACTCCAGCAAATGATAGCTACCATTATTATTGTTACTGGTCTTGGGTTGAATACTTTAAATTTCTTTTATATAAAAGTCCACATTTGCATTTTTATACGCTTCTATGGTCCATATATACAAAACCTCAAAATCTTATATATATATATATATATATATATATATATATATATATATATGCCATGCATATTATTATACTTTACAGCTTTAATGACAGGTATTTCACACTTGAGTCATTTTACCATGTATCTGATTTTGCCATATCTGCACATCACCTGTACTGTTATTTCAGACTTGTCTTCAAATCACCTTAGTTCTTTAAATTGAATATTTGGGATTTTTACCCTCATCCTTAAAAGTCACAGTCTTGAAATCAGGAGTTTGATTTTCTAGATATATCTTAATGTTAAAATAATATTTTAATGTTAAAATGAATACAGAACTTGTGCCTCTTTTGAAGACATCCCATAGGCAAAAAAAAAAAAAAAAAAAAACAAACACCTATCATAGTTGGTGGGGGGAATGGATTATATAATCACTATATAGTGTTCCATCCTATCTCCACTATCTTCAAGCTCTGTGGCCTTGGTAGGTTACTTAAGCCCTCCAACCATTAGTTGTCTTCTCTATAAAACGAGATTAGCAAGAGCTTTTTGAATATTAGATGAGAGAATCCCTACAAAGTCTTGGCACAGTCCCTGGTTTGACGGAATGCCTTGATGAAGAAACATTAGCTCTATCTTTATTATAAGTGATCTATAGTGTACAAAGCATTTCCTGTGTATCATTTTCACAGGCCTTTACTGAAGAAACCAAGGATCATTATTTCTACTTTACAGATAAGAAAACTGTGCCTGATAACTTGTCCAGGGTTAATGGGCCAGGATGTAGCAAAGCTGGAGTCGAAGTCAAGTCTGCAGGCACATTCATTGCTACTTCCACTAAACTACATTTGCTGTGGCAGGAGATGCACTTGCCTATTTTTATCATTGCCACCCACTAGAAAAGGAATCTTCCCACTGGCAAAAATATAAAAATAAAATTGAGGAGAGAAAGTTGGAGTCTCATCTTTCATGACCATCAATAAGCAATTCGGGAGCCCCTAAAGGGTGCACAGCCCTTTCCCCCACATACAAATAATATCCACTGCTCCCTTAGCTGACCACAGAGCATGCCTCTGTGGAATTTATTCTGAGAGCAAACCCTGGAAGGTACACTACAGTGAAGCCATCACTTCAAGTCGGGCTCCCTATCACCAGGGGAATTAAAGAATCGGAACAACTTCTCAGGCAATGTGGTTCTGATGCCTAAAATAGCTTGGTATGTCAGGTTGGAGGAATGGGGTGGAATGTGCTTCTGGAATGTAATTTTCAAGCTGAGGTCTAAATTTTTTGTTTCACTCCGAAATTGTTGAGGCGCACAGCCTCAGTGTCTTTCATGGAGTAAGGGCAGATTCTGCCTTTCAACAGACCCAAGAAACCTTTCAAGACAAATTTAAGTCAGAAAATCATGCCAGTAAATAGTCCTCCAGATGTGAGGGAGCTATAAAAAAAAACCTGTGGGTCCTGTTCATAAGGATTAAAGAACTGTCACAATCAATGCCACATTTTCTGTTTTTCCTCTCCAGGAAGATTTCTATAATTAAACAAAAGTAGAATAGGGATTATGACCAATCACAACCCATATTTTCAGAAGAGATTCACTCATAAAAATCTAAAAATATAAAATCTGTAGCACATAACTTAGATTTTAGTATAATACTCCTTTTTTAATTGAGTTTATTGGGGCGACACTGGTTAATACAATTATATAGGATTCAGGTGTACAATTTTATAACAGGTCATGTATATATTGTATTGTGTGTTCACCATCCCAAGTCATGTCTCCTTCCATCACCACTTATCGCCCTTTACCCTCTTCTCCATCTCCCACCACTCTTTCCCTCTGGTAATCCCCATACTGTTTGTTGTCTATGTCTGTGAGTTTTTGGGGTGTGTGTGTGTGTGTGTGTGTGTGTGTGTGTGTGTGTATTTGCTTAATCCCTTCATTGTTTTCATCCAGCCCCCAAACCTCCATCCCCTCTGACAGATGTCAGTATAATACTCTTTTTAAAAGTATTTTCTGTGTTGGCCAGCTCCCCAACAAAAATACAAATTCTACTGAGACACATATTTTAGGAAGGTCTATTGTTGAGTGGGTGAAAAAGAAGTTGATTCCAAAATGACTTGTTCCATATGATCCTATTTCTGTAAAACAGCAACTACATCCTAAATATCAATTTTATTTATATATTCCTATAGGAAAAAGATCACATGAAAATGTTAACAGTGTCCCCCTTTGGGGAGTTGGGGGCAGATATTTTGTTTTAGATATAGTTTTGTATTCTACTTTAAACAATGAGCACATGTTATTTGTAGTATGTTTTCAAACTATTTAAAAATAACAACCCAGAAGCACTTTGTCCATTTGGTGATGTGTAGAGAGCCAACTCCCACACGGAGACCAAGGCAGAACGAGGATGCCAAATGATCCATCCAACCCAATGGAACAGCACATGTCTGGGACCAAGACATCTACACAGATCTCCATCGTAAGTGAGAGTGGGAGAAACATAGGCTAGTTGGGAACTACTAACGAGCTCTTCACTAACCAGGAATTCTAGTGGCCTGACTGATGTCACTCTCATGACCTAGCCTAGTCATGTGGGACCATTTCCACAGCCTATCTAATGAGGATAATGTGTCTATTTCACAGGCCTACTATGTGAGGATGAGATAAGGTACTGTACGTGGGATGCTCAGCCTGGCAACTGGAACAGAGAGAGTGAGCTGTGTCATGACTAGGAGCTGTCTGTCTTCAGCCAGGCCTGAGCCCAGTTTCTTTCCTGCCTCCAGGGGAGAGGGGAGGAGGAGACTTTAACTACAAATCCCCAAATTCCCTCTCTCCCTTTTAAGCAGTACAGAATAACTTTGAAACCTCTCCCTGTATCAGTTTAAAATTCTCAAGTGTGACTGCTGAGCCTGGAGTTCCTCTTAAGATTAGAGATGGTAAACAACAACAACAAAAGAATCCTTCAGAAAATTTAACTTACTCTTAGCCATAAAGGTCAAGAGCTAGAAAGCTGAATTTATTCTGTTAACAGTGAGAAAATTAAAATATTGATAACAGAGAGCCCTAAAAATGGATAATGCAAATCCATCAAGGAGAAAGTAATTGTCTTAGAAGAAAATTCTCCATAATAATAATAACTAGGATTAGAGAGGCTAATGTAACCAAATTTACATACATAGGAAGGGGTGGTAGTGGGATTTGAAGTGAGTTTGATTCCATCAACTTCCTTTTCTTATTACAGTTATAAAATCCTCGGATTTGAAATGAATGTTAGAGGCTATCTCATCAGTTTCTTCATTCCTAAGAAAGTACAGATAATATTAAATCCAGGAATTGTGCTCCAGTTTGTAAATATGTTCATAAAAATATAATTAGGGTTGCCAGATTTAGAAATTAAAAAATATAGGAAGTCCTGTAAATTGGAATTATAGATAACGAACAAATAATTTTAGTATTATTACACAGACATATACACACACAAAAATTTTTTGTAAAATTAAAATTTAATGAGTGTCCTGTATTTTATCTGGCAATCCTAAATATGATATTACCCAGGCATTCTACATATGGTCTAACCAAAAGAATAGGTTTTCTTGCAATGTTGAATGGTGTTAATTCAAGGCAAAGGGATGATGACACTTTGTTTTTTAACTTGTAAAACACTGGTGAAGCACTCTACACTTGACTAACTTTCTCTGGTTTAAGTCCTCCTAAACTGACACTCAAAGAAATTGTGCTACTTTCTCAAAGTCACACAGCTAGTAAATTTAAAAAAAAACTGACATTTAAATCTCGATAATCTAATGGTGCTGGTACTTTACAACTATTGCTAAGAGTGGTAAGTGCAATTTTAATTTATTAATGGCTCTGATGTTGTCTGTCGGGCACTGTATTAGACTGCACAGCACCTCTTCCTTTCTATGAGAATGAACATGTGCTCAGAAAAGGTTCTCACTGAATAATACTACTTAGAATAATTCTCTCCCAAAATTCACCACTAATTCCAAAATGTTAGCAACAAAGTTGAATAGTAGCACATTCTAAATAATTTAATACAAAAGTTGACTAATTCCTGGAAAGTTACTTAAAAAGCCACTGTCTATTATTATTTACACACTAGTGGCCCAGTGCACGGATTTGTGCACATTAAAAGGAAATTAATTCAAATTCCTGGGGTGGCGCCACTGCTAGAAGGGTGTCTGTGGAGTGAGCGGGATCCCTCCAGCAGGTGGGGTCCCTCAGCCTGGCCTGCGGGGGTTGGGCCGAAGCTCTACGTCATCCCCAGAGGGGTCCCAGATTGAGAGAGGGCACTCTGCAAAGTTGCTGTCAGTAAACCAGATTCAGGGCCCATGGTGCCCCAGGAACAATGTAACCCATGGCCAAAGGTGGAATTGCACAACCCCACAAGGAATTGGCTCCCTCCTCTACCTCCTCTCCAGTTCCAGGATGAGAACTGCCACTGCCAAGTCACTGCAGCTCAGCAGCTCCTGTGTTGAGCATCTGCCCCCTGGTGGTCAGTGTATATCATAGGTACTGGACAATCAGATGGTCACTTAGCCTTTTATATATAGATATATCTCTTCTCTTAGGTTTTAAAATCCTTGAGGAAGAGAACATGCCTTGCCCATCGTATCAACCTTCATTGAGGTTGGTGCCAGCACTTTGCAAAAAGGAAGGATTAAAAATTAAATGAATGAACAAATAAATGAGCAGAAGTCTAGACAGTATTGGTTTAAAATTCCGGAAGAGATGAGAAGATACCTTTTTTTTTTTTTTAATCAGAGAGTAGAAATAGCTCAATCAGTAAGTAGTGCTAGTCTAGAATTAACCTTCTTCTAAACTGTTGCTTAAAAATTTATTCTTAGAGAAGGGAGAAAAGGAAGGAAGAGATAAAGGCCTTCATTTAATTAAGCAGTATCATGGTTCTTCAATAGACAACTCACTTCATTGTGCAGCTGACAAAACACATGCAGAGTGATCCCAGGAAGATCCTGTCTGCCACCATTGCCACAGAAAGTTTTGTTGTTAAGAGCTTTTAAGCGCTCAGTGTTTGAGCGTGGTCGCAGGAACCAAGAAGTCATTAGTTAGACTCCCAGTCAGGGCATATGCCTGGATTGCAGGCTTGATCCCCAGTAGGGATGTGCAGGAGGCAGTCAGTAGATGATATTTCACTCTCATTGATGTTTCTATCTCTCTATCCCTCTCCATTCCTCTTTTTCTCAAAAACATTTAAAAAAAATAAAAGAGATTTTAAGCTCTTGGTTAGTGGTAAGTACTCAGAGATGGCTGAACTGAGGGACATGATCAGCAAAGCTTACCAATGACAAACCAGGACCACTTTACTTCTTGGGTACCAAAAAGTATAGCAGAGAAGAGGGGAGGAGAGGAACAGAGCAAAGGAAAAGGCAGTAACGAGTACCGTGGAAAAAGAGAAATGAATTCAGTACGGGGCAAGAGGGCAAATTCTAGCCCCAACTCTATAACCTGCTAGGGACAGAATCTGATGAGGTTCTTTTCTCCCTAGGCCTCAGTTTCTCAATCTGAAAAAAAAAAAAAAAAAAGAATTAGGCTGAGAACTGCATTTCCCAGAAGAAGAATGTATGGCCTGGATCCACAGGATATCATTAGGTGGTATGCAAAAAGATTTTTAAATGCCTTTCTGTAGTTAATTAATTTTGAAAAGTGAAGGATTAAGCAAAACAAAATGAGCTTCTTTAGTTCAGAATTTTCAGTACCTTTGAAGTTCAAATGTGCTTTCTTTTTTTCATCTTTAAGGGGGATAATAATGCTATGCCATAAAGTTCTTGTGAGAATTAAATAAGTTACTTCTCAAAACTAAATAATTGTTAACGTTCATTGTTATGACTATCATCATCATCAGTCTGTCAAGGGAGAGGGGTATGTAGAATATTGCATCTTCTAAACCTAGAAGATGCCAGGCACATCTTATTTCTTCATTTATTTGTTGAGTGTCTCATTGGGGACTAATATTACCCATTATACCATCTGAGAAATTTTGATCTAGAATGATCCCAAGGCCCCATCCATCTCTGATACTTATGACCCCATTGTAAATTAAGGTTCTAAACAGGCTGCCATGTCCTTAGGAAAAGTGCTGAAGCCCACAATAAGTAAAATTTGTTGAATGAATAAACAAACTAATGGATTTTAAGTTGAGAACCTATAAACTTCACCCAGTTCACACGCCCGGACTGCCTCCCAGCCAGAAGAGTTTGTTCAGAGCAGTGGTTCTGATGTTCCAGGAGAGAAATAGGAACTTCAGTATACCTGCAAATGCTCAGTGCCATCCCCTCCCAGGCTAATTTGCCCATAATCATCCCAGTCATTAGCCGTTTCATTCATTCGCTCATTTATTCATTCCTTCAGCAAATATCGACCAAATTTCCCTTATGTTCCAAGCATTGTTCCAGCAATGAGATTACCATGATGAATCATTCATGGAGCTGGCCTTCACAGCAATTACAGTCTCCTTGAGGAGAAAAAAATATGTACAGTAATGGTAATTGAAGATGAGTGGTGCTGAGAGCGGCTACAGTTTAATGCAGTCACGGATTATGGTCAGTTTTGAGAAGCAGGAGAGTCTTCAGGGGGAAAGCACGTGGCATGTAAAGTGGACCTTGAAGGACCTAGGCAGGTGGACATTTCAAGCAGAAGAAACTCATGGGCAAAGAATCAACACCACAACATGCCAACCACCTGGATCATATCTGTGGCCAACCACGTGCACGGCCCAGAGTGTGTGAAGCCCTGGAGTCACATCCCAGGTCTGGCATGTGCTGGTCACTTGGATTGAGCGAGCAGCCTCTCCTATTTTCGTTATTATATTTAAAACATGGATATTAATGTGAGAAGAATAAACACTAGTAATAATTAAAATTTATTTAGCCCTTACAAAGTTCCAGGCAGTATGCTAAGTCCTAAGTAACTTGATCAAATCAAAGAGGAATGAGGATAGAAGCCCAGATTTTTTTCCCAGTTCTTTCTGACTACAGACCCAGGCCAAATCCTGACCATTGTACTATTATTTCCACCTCACCAGTGAAGGAACGGAAGCCCCAAAAGTTAAGAAACGTGATAGCTCAAGGTCACACAGCTAGTAAATGGCAGAGCTGGGGTCAGACTTATACCTGTCTGATTTGCCACCCTGTGGGCTGAAGGCTCAGGATGCTGTTATACCAACAGCACTAGCAGCAAATGTGTTTAGAAACAACTGTGAGCTAGGCACTACTTTACAAACTAGGCACTAGTTTACAAAGATAAATTCATTTAGTCCTTACAAAGACCCTATGAAGTACAGATTACAAAAGTGAAATGTACAGATGTTAGCTAACTAATCCTGGGTCACACAGCTAAGCTATTAGGTTTTCAACTTTTAACCCTCTTTTACCAAACAAAAGAAGGAGGAGGAGGAGAAGGAGTAAGAGGAGGAGGAGGAGAAGTAAGAGGAGGAGGAGGAGGAGAAGGAGGGGGAGGAGGAGGAGGAGGATGAATATCCAGAAACCCTCTTCCCTCACTCAAAAGATACTTCTTTTTTTCTTCAATTACAGTTGCTATTCAATATGATTTTATATTAGTTTCAGGTGTATAGCATAGACATTTATATAATTTACAGTGATCCTCCCAATAAGTCTAATACTCACCTGATACCATACATAGTTATTACAATATTATTGACTATATCCCCTATGCCATACTGAAGATATTTTAATGATATAAATTTCAAGGGTAACATGTCTGCCATGCAAAGTGTTCCACTGGGAATTATTCCTCCCCTGATATGGATCATTCATAATTTCATTACATGAACTGAGTAGGAGTCTGGGAAAGATTTCATTAAATAAACGACGTGGAACTTTCCATGTGTTCAAATTGACTTTGTTTATATGCACCCTCATAGAAGACATTTCCAATCTTTACAATAGAAGCAGATGTACCCAGTGTATAATTGCATTTGTGAGCATACACACAATATGGAAAAAAGAGAGTGGAGTCCAGCTGGCATGACTCAGTGGTTGAACATCAACCCAGGAACCAGGAGGTCATGGTTCGATTCCCAGTCAGAGCACATGCCTGGGTTGTGGGCTCAGTCCCCATTGTGGGGCATGTAGGAGGCAGCTGATCAATGATCTCTCTCACCATTGATGTTTCTCTCTCTTCATCCCTCTCCCTTCCTCTCTGAAATCAATAAAAATATCTTTGCTTTTAAAAAGAGAGAGTGGAGGTAGTGATTAAAAGTCTGATAGCCAAGTTACAAGATACACCTTAAAATGAGAAGAGATTAGGGTTTCCAAAGCTTTAAAAGGAGGCTTGTGGAGGCTTTTTACTTCTGCCATTTGATGTTGTGTACCCTTCTTTCTAAAGGCATCTGTCATCTCAAATGTGGTGGGCATTTTCTTAAGCTACAAATGATCCATTAGCTCTTAGAACTAAAAGATGCCAATAATTGTCAGATAATCTGTCTCACTTAAAGTATTTCCTGCTGCTCTTTTTGGTTTGTTTTTATTCAGAATGCGAAAAATGCCTAGCAGGTGGACTTTCAGTTGAAAATGAAAGGGAAGATGTATTTTGGCTAATTGCTTTGTGCAAGAGTTGGTTAGGAAATAAGAAGTAGTGTCAATTGGCGAGGTAAGCATACAATTAATGACACTGGTAGGAATTAAAAGGCAGAAAAATATGACAGTGAGTCTAAGCTTATAGCATGAAAATAAACACTACACTCTAGAGGCAACGTCTGCTGCCTTCTTGTTTTATACCTGGAGTCTTTTTCAATTAGTTACAGGTCATGGGAAAACAAAAAGCAAATCTATCATCCATCTTTTACTTCCATTTGGAACTGCAAGGTAAAATTGTTCTTGGTAGAAATAAACAAGGTCGTTTTCAAAGCTTAGTCTACAGAGTGTACATATAAAATATCAGTAATGATATTTATTCAATATATTAACATCAACTCACAATTCCTGAGAATTACTCTGTGCCACACACTGTGCTAGTTTTACAAGCATTAGCTCGTTCAGTCCTCACAATTTATAAGGATGAATGGTGATAATCAATGCAGAAACCATGGCTGAAAGAGGTTAAGTAGTTTATCAAAGGTCATATAGATTATCAGTAGTAAAGCAGATTCCAGCCCATGGCCATCTGACCAAACACCTATTCTCTTCATGGCCACTCTGCAAGGCAGTTTCGCCTGTTGTCATTTCTCCTGGCTTAAGCAATTCTCTTGAAACAGGAAAGAGACCCGTTAATGGCAACATTGCCTGACTGGGGCTTCTCAAGCTGAAGCCTCTAGGACACAGGGAAGTGCCTGGAGCTCCAAAGCCATAGGGTTTTAAGTAATGTCTATCCTAGAATATTATAGCTAGTCAAATTGGCATCTGAAAACATTATGTTTACATTAAAACACATATTATAAAGAAGTCACATGAATTTTAAAGGTAAAACATGAAGATTCAAAGAAATGTTGGGTTGAGGTGTATCTCCCAGAAGGGCTAAATCCACACCCAGAAGCCAAGCTCCCCCACCCTTCTCCTAGTGGTAGCACCATGACTGTCCTCTAGAAACCACCCTTCTTATACTCTTGCACAGTGACTCCATGGTCGACTCCATTTCTGACTCTGATAAAAGTCTATGCCCCAGGCCTGACCAATGGGACCCATAAACAGATCCTCAGAAATGAGACATTCTTTTATGTGGACTTGAAGCTGGGAGGATGAGTGTCTGGAGCTGCTCCAGCCATGTGACCACTACACGAACAGAACTTGCCTGAGAATGGTGACAACACAGAGTAAATGAGGGCCAAGGGATGAAGCATCAACAAGTCCTGCTGAAGCAGTTTGAGGAAGCATGCCTGAGGCAACTCCTCACTCCTTCATTATGTGAGCCAGTGCATTCTTTTTTTTTTTTCAGTAAATATGATTGTGCTCTGTCACTTATGGCCAAAAGTACCCTAATACGATCTCTATCAATGCCTCGCATCATTATAGAAACTCAGATGTTAAGTTGTTGCCCATGAGATGGAGAGAAAAATCCATGGCTGGTGGGAGGGTTTCTCCAATCTAGTTCATCTATACATCTTGGGAGAGAAAGGTCCAGAACCTCAGAGAAAGAAGAAGTTCATGAAAATGAATAGCCAGGACCCTCTATTTACATAATATATAAATCAAGCACCAAAATAAAATAAAAATGATATATTGAGAAAATGGGCAGGAATCCCAGAATAAATATTTTTTTTCAGTTCCTATCGTAATGTGATGATGGATATACCTGGGTAGGAATGACCTATGAGTGAGACAAAGAGGATAAATGTGACTTATCCTACCCTCTAAGAAAATCATAGGCCATTGTAGCAAAAAAGAAAAAAAAAATTAGGAAAAATGCACATATATAAATGTATTTATACACCTTCTTCAAATGATCTGAGTCTAAAATTGGTTAGAGTTTTCTTCATTTGGGTCTCCTTAACTCTGAAACTTGCTACCTTTTAGATCTACAGAAGTGGAGAGGTGTCAAAGACCAATGCCAAAGAAAGCCGAGTTCTGAGGTCTAGATTTCCCCTCTGCTCATTATTGCCATGTGGTCTTAGGAAAGTCATTGGCCTTTTTGACCTTGAGGTTATTCCAGAATTTGGCCACAATGTTATCATCTTAGCTTCCTTCCCAGTAGTCAACACACTCTCATCACCTTTGCCAGACCAGCATCACCTTTTCTCACATTTCCAGATTCCTCCACACTGGCTATTCACCTACCTGTCCCAACCTTGCCACCCTTGCAGCACCTATCTCAAGCCCTAACTACTCCACAAAGTCCTCCTTCCTGTCATAATTTATATTTATCTCTCTCTTCTGAGTTTTCAGAGCACAGAATATCAAGGAGCATGTTTAAAATGTCATCTAGTTTAATCCTACCACCCAACTTGTGGTTTATGTACTTACCAATGCAAATTCTAATGCCTGTAGGGTGACCTGAAATTTGCATAAATGCATGAGGAGTGTGGCGGGGGTAAGACACTGAGATGGAGGTGTATAATAGAAAAACACTTGCCTAGGTACCGTGATTTCTAAAATATTACACCTACATAATAGCACACCAAATGCAAATGCAACAATGTCAGGTGGATGGACCACCATGCTAGAACCTAACTTATATCACTTGATCCATGACATGATCATGAACCCTAAGTGAAAATTAATTATGTGAAGTATGCTATTTCCTGTTCTGTTTTCTTTCAGCTCTACTGGGAATCCTTCATTAGGAATCAGCTAATACCTAGAGTCTCTACTACATTAGGAAGCACTCAATTCTCTCAAATCTCTTATATTGTCCTACAATTATTTCAAATGCATCATTAGTTTTATTCCCCAAATGAGGAGTGTGGGGCATAAGCTCCTTGAGAGCAGGACACAGGCACACAGGTTGGTTTAGAGCAGACATGAGGAACCTTTTTGTTGCCAAGGGCCATTTGGATATTTATAACATCACTAGAGGCCCGGTGCACAAATTCATGCACCAGTGGGGCCCCTCGGCCTGGCCTGCACAATCAGGCCAAAACTGGCTCTCTGACATCCCCCGAGGGGTCCCGTATTGCAAGATGGTGCAAGCTAGGCTGAGGGACCTCACCGGTGCATGATTAGGGCTGGGGAGGGACGCAGGAAGTTGGCCAGCTGGGGAGGGACTGCAGGAAAGCTCAAGGGTGTGTCTGGCCCATCTTGCTCAATTCTGATCAGCGGGACCCCAGCAGCAAGGTAACCTACTGGTCAGAGCGTCAGCCCCCTGGTGGTCATTGCATGTCATAGCAAGCAGTTTGGCAGTCTTAGCATATCATTAGAATATTATGCTTTGATTGGTTGAACAGCCCACCAAGTGACCAGACATTTAGCATAGTAGGCTTTTATTATATAGGATTTCTGGGCCATACAAAATTAACAGCTTAAAAATTAGCCTGCTATTTTTGGTCAAACATTTAATTAACCACTCCTAATGCCTTAGCAGGGCCAGATCAAATGATTTTGCAGGCCTTACACTGCCCATGGGCCCGATGTTCCCCATCCTTGGTTTAGAGGCTGATTTTCTGTACTTGTCTCATGCACTCTGTACCCCTGACCATAAGAATATCTTGTTTGAAGAGAATTTCTTTGGAGGCCTTTTTTTTTTTTAGAAAAATAACAAATGAAGCAGTGAGGCAATTAAATCCAAAATGCTCACTCACAGGATGTGGGAGAGGATCTCTCATTTCACCCAGAAATGTTGATTATGGTATGATTTTTTTTTTATTGTTTTGGTGTATCTGCAAAGTAAAAATTCCTCAAGCATTCATCACCCAGCAATTATCCAGAAAGGTTGCAATTAAGTTTTCTTCCCCTCACCCTTCCTCAAAGTTGTTAAAATGTCAGGAGAAAAAAATAAATAAACCACATTAATCCACTTAGACAGGCAGGTTAAAGAAAAACCTTAAGTGTTAGGACCAAAATTATGTCAGAAATTCCCAGCTTCCATTTGATCATTTGACTGGTTTCCTCTCATTGTGTGCACAAAATTTTTACACCTATATATCAGCCAGGTTAGGTCCTGTGTCTTGAGTGAAGCTCACTGAAGTCAAAGCAGCCAACCAACCCTGAGAATGTAGAACTCAGAAATCTCCAGCATCCCCAATGAGTGACCAAGGGACAGAGCATGCTCACTCACTTCCTGTGGCTAAAACTGAAGTGAAGGAAGATTTAGGTTTTCATAAACTCTCTTAAAGAGAAACAGCTATATCCATGCCTGAGAGTTAACACTGCAAATGAGTGTTGAGTGACCATATAATTTCCTAACAGGTATTATGCTTGGTAGTTCAGTAAAAGGAAAGAAAACAAAGGTAGAGAATGTAGAAATTAATAATCAAATGATATTTGTTGTACTGTGGAATATAAATGAGGGTTGCCATTATTTTGTTAAAATTGTATCCACAAGGATTTGTGTTAATGAGTTTACTCAATAAAAAAAAAGAAAAATTTCCCAGAACATCTTATCTCTTGTGCATAAGCTCATTAACATCAAGAAATAAAGCTTGACACTCTGGAGGGAAAAAACTGACATATTTAGGCTATTAATAATAATAAAAATAGCAATATTTATCAAGTACTTATCATGTTCAGAAAACTTGATATGTATTTCTGCAATTAATCCTCCTAGCAATCATTTGAGGTAACATATTCTATTCACCATTTTACAGAAAACTGAGACAAAGACAGATTAAGTATCTTACCCATAAGAACATAATTATTAAACAGCATAAACTCAGACAACCTAAGTGCAGACATGGCAAGCATCATCATTCCATTTTTAAAAAAATTCCACCTTCACTGCATCAACAGGTGATCCAGGGACCAGCCTTCATGGGGCACTTGTGTTCTTAAAGTAGCAACTATCTTTAATATCTTAAAACAGCATCTTCAAGACTATCTTCCATGGGATACAATTGTTCTCTCAGATATAATTTATTAGCAGAGCAATTTGGTCGATTACATTTTGGAAATTTGGACATAAGCCCAGTCGAACAGGTTGCTCTATTGCAGGATTCCTCAGAGTCTTTAACATGCCAAAGTGCATTTCATTTAAGATAAAATGTAAACTCTGTGGCATTGCCTACCAGACCTATCATGATCTGGTTTCTGCAGATCTTCCAGAGCCCCAGCCTCTGCACTCACCTCCAATATCCATGCTCTAACTATGCTCCTCCCACCTTCAGTTGCTCCCATCAGCCATCTCTATGTTGCTACCTATAGCTTCCTGCCCTTTGCATGGCTCACTCCTCCTCCCTCTCACCTTCCAGGTCTCAGCTGAAATGTCAATACCTTCAGAAAGCTTTTCCCACCAACCTATCTGAAACACACATGGCCCATCCCAGTTATCCTTATCCTATTACCTTTTTTATTTCCTTCATACACCTTGTTCATTTATTTACTTACTTGACTATTGACCTTTTTCTAAATAAAAGCCCCATGCAGACATGAGGACACAAGGTCCAGAAAGACAAGGTCATTACTTATTTGGTGCTGGACCCTCACTATTTAGCACAATTCCTGACACTTGCAGATGCCCAGAAAATATTTGTCAAATGATTGAGTAAATTTCTAAAACGTAGGCCCAATTTATCCTATTTATTTCCTAAATCATTCTACCATACAACTACTCTCTTCCCCTGTTTAATATCTATTATATATCACAGAAACATTCTATTCCACAGAATAGTTTATTAAGGGCAAAACTAAGCCAAATAAAATCTCACTATTACTCAAAACAAAGGAAAACTTAAATTATCCTATTTCTGGCCTACTTTAAAATAGCTATTCATTAAAATTAATATTGTGGGATATTTCTGATGAAATTTTTATATGCATCTAATTAGTATAGTTATATCCCATTAGATTATTTAAATATGTCCAGCACTTTTTATGGTTTAAAGAATACAGGATTTTTCCATCCTCAAAAATGCACCTAGGTCAAGTGATAACTCTAGAAGTGATGTTTTACATATAAACAGATTTATTAAAACTCCAGAATTCCCTTGTGTGTTAGCCCATGTCCTCCAACAAAGACACACTAAAATAGATGTTGTGAGTTGAACTGTAACCCACCCCCTAAAAAAGATTTTAAAGTCCTAACCCCCAGTATCTATGTAAATGGTCTTCATGGGAAATAATGTCTTTGCAGATAACAAGTTAAGTTGAGGTTATCAGGGCAGGCCCTAATCTGACTGTGTCCTTATTTTTTAAAAAGGGATATTTAGACACAAAGTCAGAAATTTAAAGAGGAAAGATGATGTACAGACACACAGCAAAGACCATCGACAATTCGAAGAACACCTGAAGCTATCAGAAGCTAGGAGAGAATCTGGAACACAGCCCTTAGAAGCCACCAAAACCTTGATCTTGGCTTCTAGCCCCCAGGATGTGAAATAAGTATAGATTTAAGTCACCCAGTCTGTGGCCTAAAGGTCCTCAAATGCTTTCATTCAAAGTTATTTCATTACAACACTGATGAGATGCTGTAGGAACTTTACTTTTGTTTATATCGATTAGCCTATGGTAAAATTGCCTTTGTTATATATATGTCATTTTGCTTAAAATTGCAGAACCTATTGATGACATTAAGTGAGGACTTACTGTACTTTGTTAAGGCAACCCTAGGAAACTAATATAATAGGTTAGACCTGTAAGAGATTAATTTTCCTAAAGTTAATCAGAGTGCCATGCAGGTCTACTCTTTATGAACCACAGGAAGATGGGAGGGAGGGAGGGAGGGAGGGAGGGAGGGAGGAAAGAGTGGTTGGCTAAGTGGAAGAGCCTTACACTGCATTTCAATTCTAAGAAAGTTTGGCAAAGGAGATGGGGAGTCCTTGAACCGAATTTGCCCATCACAGAAGTCCCATGGCTCCCAGGAATGGCCCACATTGGTGTCGTTGTCATGCTCAGTCACAGGCCATGGGAAGTGTGACTTTAGTACCAAAGCAGTGGTAAATTTCAGAGCATGGCAGTTGGGACAGAGACCTGAGTGATGCCTTTTCACTCCCTCCACACTCCTGCTTTGCTTATACCATTGAGATCTTGCTGAAAGTTAATCTAAAATAGATTTTTGGAATCCTTTTAAGGAAGTTACCATGTACATAGTAGTTAAGAGCTTGCGTCCCCAGTCAGACAGACTAGACCTAGGCATTAGTTCTGGTGCTGCTACTCACCAGCTGTGCAATTTTGGTGAGTTAATTAATCTCTTTGGACCTCAATTTCCTCTTCTATAAAATGGAAATAATATTAGAAATAATTACAGTAGCAAATAACTCAGAAAGTCAATGTAAATTCTAAATTAAGTAACATCATAGTTTCTGGCATAGTATTAGTAACCAATACAAAGTAATCCATGATTATTAACCATCATTATTATCATAAATATTATTGGCACAGGAAACATCTTAAAGGTTTACTTTGTGTGTCTGTTTTGCCTGCCTCATGTTGCTTAACATTTTTTAAAAATAATAGAACTAGTACTTCCTCACCTTCCCCCTCTGAGATAGCTGTAGCTCCTAGAGCTAGCCAATTAAAAGGCCCATTCCCCAGCCACCATCAATTAGGCCATCTGGCATGGTGATGTATCCTAAGTGGGTCTAATTGGGTCATCCTCTATACCCAAGTTCCCAGGGAAGAGGCTCTTTTTTATAAGAGTTGTAAACTGTGGGATGTGACATTCCTAATTGTCATCTGCTTATCCCCACTACATCAGCTTTTGCTACTCTCTCCCTTGTTCACTACCTTCCAGACACGCAGGCCTTCTTTCAGCTCCTAAGATCTCATAAATTCTATCCTGTTTGAGGCCATTGTCCAGAATGCCCTTTTCTCTTCCCCTGTCCACTGTGCATTTGGTCAGCTCATCCTTCACATCTTGGCTTGGTCTTCTTTAGAGAAGTCTTATACCTTCCCTGAGGTCTCTAAAGCATCACTGAGTCAGTGTATCCAAACCCATGATCATCTCTCCAAGCCTAATCCTCTAGCCCTGTGAACATTTCCACTATCTGTAGAGTTATGCCAGCTAGAATAATCACCAGTCTTGATCTGCCAATGACCATCATGCTTACCCCGTGGGTAAAGCCATTTGAGAGCTGAAGAAGTAGAACCCTGGCCCCAGCTGTGACTGGACTTGCTGAGCCAATAGATCTGCTTTTCTTCTTAAACTAGTTTGAGCAAGGTTTCTATCACTACAGCCAAAACAGTGTGAGCTAATAAATGTATTATCATTATCACCAATATGTTTGTTGTTGATATTGTTATGTATTTGAAAAAGGAGTGAGCCCACTTCTCCAAAAGCTGTACATGTGAACTCATTGGCAGACCATGGAGTAGTCTTGATGACAAGTCAGAGCTTCTATCAGATAAATAGGTTTAGGAGCTGGGACATCAGAGGTAAGCTTTCTCACTCAGGTTTCATTGCCCTTAACCTTCAGCAGGGCTCATTTTTCACATTCAACAAAACCATTTCACTAAACTTTGAGTACTCTATTTATCCATCCACCTGGGTGTCACTGGGAATGATTTAGAAGGATTACAAATCTCTGTGCCTTTCCATTGCCCTTAGAATAAGAGAAACTCTAGCCTGAGATCTCAGGGCAGCATGAACTAGGAATGTTATGAGTCCAGTTTCTATTGGGGGATAAATATGACATGAGGAAGCCAGATGGCACTTATGACCTATAGGCTAAGCACATTCAAATATCTGGCCACAGTGACCAACTCAGCAATGAGCTTTCAACCTCAGTGTGACCAGTCAATGTAAGAATCACAGGATATTTGGTGGCCATGCTGAGGCAAAGGGTCTCTCTTTGTGCTGGGGTTAAATGAGTAAGTATAAAACCCCAGAAGCCTGTCACAACCATCCTGGGACCCCAAGGTCAATCAGTCTCTGGATGCAGTTGAACCTGGGGAAGAAAGAGTAGAAATGCAGACCTCGGCCTCTGCCACATAGTTGAGATAATAGAGCAAGCCTCCCCTGGAACCAAATACTCCTGGATTTTTTGGTTACTTGAATCAATAAATTTCCTTACAGTTTAAGCCTGTGTCACAGGGTTTTCTATAACTTGCAACCAAAGCATCCTAAGAAACTTATTTTTATATGCATATTCTTTTTCCTGAAAGAAGAGTCAAAATTTCCATCATATTCTCAAGATATCTGTGATCCCAAAGAACTATTTTAACATCCTGGACTCAAGAATTTATAAGGTTTGTCACAACGTTAGCATTCTGTGATCTTCCAGTTGATTTTGTTTCAAATTCCAAGCTTAGCTGATAATGCATAAAGCTAGGTAACATAAAGATATGTTTTCAAATAAAATTGGACTTTTCTATTATAACAAGAAGCATACTTAGAAAAAATGTTTGAAAATACAAAAAAAAGGTATAAAACGACAGAGATAACCACTATTAATATTTGGGATTATTCTTCTATGTATTTTTATTTATCATTTTAGGGAAGTTTTAATATGATTAAGCTCATACTATATATCCAATTTTCCATCTGGCATTTTTGTCACTTAACATTATAGCAAAGCATTTTTCCATGTTACTAGAAACCTTTTGTAAATGTCCTTATAAATGGCTGCATAACTTTCTACTGAGCACTATAATTTTTTTAATGTTGGGGGAAAATGAGTTTGTTGTTTTGCAGTTATATTTCCCCATTTCTGAAAAAGAATTATATATATATATATATATATATATATATATATATATATATATATATTTAATTGATTTCAGAGAGGAAGGGAAAGGGAGAGATAGAAACATTGATGATGAGATAGAATCATTGATTGGCTGCCTCCTGCCACACTGAGGATCAAGCCTGCACCCAGGCATGTGCCCTGATCAAGAATTAAACTGTGACCTCCTGGGTCATAGATTGATGTTCAACTACTGAGCTACACCAACTGGGCTGGAAAAGAATTCTTGTCTGAATGTAAAAGAAGGAGACACCAGTGGTGGAAGGGTTCATCGCTATGGTGGGTCAGTCATGGGAAACCTGGGGAAGGAGGTGGGAGCACACCAGGACACTCCAGGTGGCCCTTCTCTCCATCATCCCCATCTTTCTCTCCTGCAGAATATCTGCTGCTGGTCCTGACGCCACACAGAAGCTGACGACCATTGGTGGCCTTTAAATTTCATGATCAGCCTTCTGGAGAGACTGACTCCGGATAAAACCAACTTCAACTAGTTTCAGTCAGGTGCCCATTTAGCTCTGCCTGGGTTGAGAGTCACACAGTATGTGACCGCTGTTGGAAACCCACCAATGTGAACCTGGGCATAACATATATATTAGAGGTAGTAACTGTGTCCAAGAAAAAAAAAAGAGGGCTCATTTTCTCACGCTCTTAGGAAACACCCCCAAATTATCCACCATAACAGGTTATAAATATAACACCACCCTCCCCACATTGCCAATGTTCAATTTCTCAATGATTCTTTGCACTAAACACCAACTTCTATCAAAGATTTCCCCAATAACTATGAGTTTTCCTGCTGGGTCCCATGCAGTGCTTGGATTAGAAGTTGTATTTTTCTTTTCCATGGTTTTTCTTACTCATTTTCTGCCCAATTTCTGCAAGACCATACTTAGCCGAGGCCAGCACAAGGCTACAATGGGCTTTCTGGTTGTTTAGAGTAAAAAAAAAAAATTTTTCCTTCAAGGTCTGCCCTGACAAAGAGCTAAAAAGTGAGCTTATTTGGCATACTGGATTCTTTGGGCTTTTGATGTCTCCTGCCTGCCCCTGGCTACCCCATGGGTGGGAGAGGTGGGGATGCAGCAGGCAGCTGAGGAACACTGGGAGAGAAAAAAGAAACAGAGGATTTAAGGAACTCCTCTGGGCTCCACTGTGTGCCTAGTAAACACTCACCGAGAACTCTCTGAGGTTTACACTCTTTTGAAGGGCATAGTTAATAAATGTGTATCTCTAAGGAGACATAAAAGGTCTGTGCAGCCTGTTGCTTGCTGATCTAATCGGTAGCTACACACATCTCAGATGTGTTAACTGTTCACAGTCTGAATGGCATTGATTAAAGAACTTTCCTTCTTTCAATAGTCCTCTCTTCTCCAGAAATTAATCAGGAACTATACTAAGTGCTGTAAATTGACACGTGTTTTATAGAAATACCACATAGTCCTGACCCTAAAGAAGTTTCCAAGGTAATAGATGAGCAAAAGGCTACAATGAGGTACAAAATATCATCAGAGCTTGTACAAAAGAGGTACTAACTCTGTGAGATTAGGAAGACGTGCAGGGAAAGTAAAATTCACTGTAAATCTTTAGGAGTGGGTATGCTCTGGGAGAGGGAAAAATGGGAGGGGTGATATTCAAATAAGACAATAAAACAAATAAAAGTGAAAGAGATGGTAAAAAATAAATGAAGCTATTTAGATCCCTTTCATATTCCAGTAAGTGTCTAGCATGAGGTGCAAGTGGTACATTTAGAAAAAGGAAAACTGGAAAGACAGATTAGAGCCAGGCATTGGCAGACTCCCAAGGCTGGACTAAGGCATTTGGTTTTATCTTGCAGGCCGTGGGAGAGCCATAGACGGTTTTTCCAGATGGGAAGAAACGGTCTTATTTTCACTGAAAGGAAATAGCTCTGTAAGGATTTTGAGATTGGAGATGAAGAGAACAGTTGAGAGGTTGCGCTGTTTGGCAAAAATGCCTAGGACCAGAATTCTGGCAATTACAAAAGAATTAGAAGGAAACTGCCACAGAATCTTTGCACCTACAGTGTGCATTTGAGATAGTTTCACTGTTTGAGTCCAAATGAAGGAGGCTCCATGTGGGCTAGGTTTGTCAAAGAGGACATGGATCTCAGGGAAAAATTAAGGCACAGTTTATTAAAACTGTCTGATGAGGCAGCACTCTGCTAAGTATTCTATACATCTCTAATCCAGTTCAACGTGAAGGCTGCATGGAATCTGAATACGTAATGAGAAGGGAAGAGAGGAAGGAAGGGCATCCCAGATATTAGAAAGACACTTGGAGCTTCAGGCCACACCAAGCAAACCTTAGACAGCAGTCCCCAGGAATGTTCATTCCCTCTTCATTTGCAACTATACATGTGGGAAGACGGCATTGGCAGAGGGGAAAATACCAGGCTGTTGCCATGAGACGCTGGTCATCTTTGCTTGGGTGACTTTCCATACATGAAATGTGGATTAATTATTTGCTCTGTCTTTGTAAAAGGGTTCTTAAGAAGAGCTAAGATGGAAGAATGGGCATAGCAAACTGCACACCGTCAAGATGATGTTAGATTCAAAATTTCAATCTCAGCATGTTCATAGTAACAACAAAGAAAAAGATGAGAGAAAAAAAACCCACAACTCTTTTTCTTGCTCATATAACATATACCAGGTATCATGGTGGAGAAATTATAGGCATAATCTCATGTAATCCTTTCAAGAATTCTATGAGTGCTTATTCCTCTCTTTGAGATGAGAATTTTGAGACTCAGAGAAGTTAAAGGTGAGGTCCAAGACCACACAGATAGTAATAGAGTGGAATTTGAACCCAAACTGGCTGGTAATAGAGCTCAAATATGTGACCTCTATTCTACACTGCCTCTGAGTAAAGTGACCAGATGTCCACTTTTGGCAGGACAGTCCCGATTTTTAAGTTTGTCCTGCATCCCGGGGCATTTTTAAAAAGTCCCGATGACTCTTTGTAATATTTTAAGTAATAATAATTTTAAAAAAAAGAAAACAAAAGAACCCTCCTCCCTCCCCTCGGTCAATGGTATACCACTTTAAATCTGGTCACCTTACCTCTGAGGGACCTCAAGCCCAGTAGGATACTTCAGAGCTGAGCCCAGGCTTGCATTGAGAAGGACAGTCTCCCTGGATAAGTTGGCAGATCTGTCTTATATGGTCATCTGTGCCAGGCCAGCACAGCCAAGGGTTCGGTGAGCCTGAGGAGGGGTGGTGAAGGATTAAAGAAGACAGGCAAAGAGAATATAGCTGGGGCTTGAAAGATCTCTGGTGCCAGCCTGCAAGCTAAGGCTTTGTTTTATAGTCAGAGAAAAACAAGAAAGTGGTCAACACAGTTACAATGTTCTTGTGAGTTTCACTTGTTTTGGCAGCACTTGCTGCACCTCCTACAGCCCATTAGCTACCTAGAAAGAAACTAGGGAGGGCTATAAGATTAAGCTTATTTATGCTAAGAGAGCTCTGTCCTACAAGCTGGGACTTGTTTGTGGCCCTGCCACAGGTCAGTCCGAGGCTTATATAGCCCAGGGGTCCTCAACTCTTTAAACAGGGGGCCAGTCCACTGTCCCTCAGACTGTTGGAGGGCCGGACTATAGTTTAAAAAAAAAACTATGAACAAATTCCTATGCACACTGCACATATCTTATTTTGAAGTAAAAATAACAAGGCGGCAAAAACACCCATGGGGCCTGCAGGAACCAAGAAGGAAGGAAAGATGGAATGTGACCATCAAAAGCAAGAAAAAATGGGGCATGGGGTGAGTACATTACAAGCACAGTGATAAACACATAGCAAAGAGCAGAACACAACTATTTGTGGCATGAATAAATGGATGAATGATGAAGTGAAAACATTTGTATATTTAGTTATGAAGGCTTTCCATTTTGCTGACAAATTGTCTTTTGTTAACTTGGATTATATTTAGATTCTTCTTTTTATGGTATTACGTTTGAAAAGCTGGAAAATAATTTTAAAGAAACAGACTCTTATAATTATTATGACAAAGCACTGTACAGATTCAGGATGGGACAGTGCCTTGAAGCCAGCCCTGGGTGTCTCGTTTCTAGGCACAGCTGAGCCGAAGCTCCCCAGTTAGCTAGTACATTACCTATCCTACCCTTCATGGTTGCCATGGAAAAGATCACTCTCTGCCTCCCAGAAAGAAGTGTCCAGCGAAAATGTTAGCAGCCAGGTATTTATACAGCTCTGCCACAAAGGAGTAAGTGTCATTAATAAGTGCATTTGTGGTGCCACTATCTATTCGATATGTTCTGTACCCTGAGTAGAACTTCTCTACCTAATACTCCTTTTATTTGTGGGAAAGGAGAGGTGGGTATTATAGTTATAATTCTACCATGGAGTGACTGTATGATCTTGGGAAGGTCACCTCTCCAAGCTCTAGTTTTCTGACCTATAAAATGGGAATAATAATGTTGTTTATCTCTAGGGTTATTCTGAAGATAAAGGTAAATGATACATGTTAAGTACTTAACTTGTGCCAGAAATAGGGTTGCATTCCATAGATGTTAACTGCTTTGCAATTGGTCCTGTCATCATTAGGAACCCATTAACAATGGAGAACCTCATGACCCCCTCTCCAGCAGCACTGGTGAAGAGGCAACTTGCCCTGTTTTACAATCATCAAGTTTTTCTCTTTAAAAGTAAAAAAGAGGAAACAGCATTTTTTCTTTTATCACTACTTTATCTGATACCTGATACATGAAATAACTATTTTTAAAAAGAGCCACGTGACTTGCAACCCCTCTGCACACCTACAATTATAGGTGGGCTGCTCCCAGCATGTTATAATCTGTCCAAGATACAAAGTAGAATGACATTCAGATAAATTGCCAGAGGCACAGGTGGCCCAGATGGTAACAGCAAAAGAACCGTTTGGAGCAGATCAAAGCTCTGTCCCTCTGGCATCCCATAGTTCCCACCACACCATGCAATTGATTCTGTCATTGCAGTAACACATTACAGCTAGCAGAGCATCCCTGACTTAGGCTTTCTGTAATTTCTGATGCCTTTTCTTTTTGGCTCAAAGTTATGATCCTCAGGTAGAAGAATGATGAGTCTCATTTCATAGCCAGTTCTTTTTGGATTTCAGAGTTTCATAGAATTAAAGGCCAAGCAACTCACCTAATAGTTCCAGGCTGGAGATAAGGTCCGGCAGGACAGGGCTAAGATGGTAATGGAGTTGGGGTTCTGCATGAGGATTTATGAGGTTGTCTCAATGCAGATCAGGAAGAGAGTTGTAGAAGCAGAGGTTCTTGGCAGTCCTGAGCATGTACTGGAGCATATTAACTCTGGAAAGGCTTTGGGGAATTCTGTTACTCCAAGTTGGCAAAATGGTGGCCTGCAGATCAGAACAAGAACAGAGTTTTGTTTGACAAACATAGTCTTTAAGATTAATTTGAAGGAGATACTAACATTTAAAATATGGGAAATTACAGATAAAAATCTACTTTTCTTGGCTGCTCATAAAGAATCTGAAGATGTTGACTACCCTAGGTCCAGTGGCAACAATATGAGCATCAGATGACCCTTTAAGGGTACACCAAGGTCCCCACCTCTGAAATCTCCTCAGTATCAGTGCTGAAGGGATGCTCATCACTTACCATAGAGACTGTGCTATAATATTTACTATGAACATATTCCTAACAAAAGTAGAATACAAGATAAATCTGGAGAGCTTTTTTTTTTTTTTAGAAAGATAAAAGAGAACAAATTTATATTTACATGTGAGGGTAATTTCTATCCAAAGCTTACCTTTGTGGAAAGAATACAATTTCAGACAGATACCATTTTGAAACCAACATGGCCTACTTTAGCCATGACTCCACTTATCTGGTCCTTATTGATATCTTGAGTTTGTACCCCTGGATTATTCCAACCCCATCATTGCACAGGAGGAGAAACTGAGGCATAGAGAAGGTCTGGAATCTCAGACACATAGACCTCAGAGTATCCCTGTCCACTTTGGAGCCAGAATATAAACCTCTGAGAAGATAACTCACATAGTACAGTTGTAGGTACCCAAGTGAATGGCTTGTGCTAAAAAAGGCAAAGAGTGGAATGATGAAGGTGGGGGTGGTGGGCTTAGGAGTAGGCCTTGCTATAAACTCTAAAGGCAGTTACATTGGACATGTCAGGTGCAACAGTGCAAATATCTTTGATGCACCCAGCTCCATGCTGGTTTCAATCAGCTTTGTGTGAGTCCTGCTCTGGGGTTGGCATGTACCCATGTGCAAGCCAGGAGTACAGGGGAGTTAATATTCCTCAGGATAACTCTTGACTAAGGGGGACAAGAGCTGATGGGTAAATGTGTCCCCTCTTTATTCCCTCCAAGAGTACACTTCTAAGACAACTTCATATGCCTTCTCAAAATGCCCCACAATATAACAACGGTCTCCCATAATGGTGGCCTATTCAATGACATAATCTTATATTCTTCTTCCTCTTTCCTCAGTGTCTTAGTCTGTTCAGGCTGCTATAACAAAAATACCATGGAATGGATATCTTACACAAGTAACATTTCTTTCTCTAAATTCTGGAGGCTGAGAAGTCCAAGATCAGGACACCAGAAAATCTGGTGAGGACCCACTTCCTGGCTTATAGACAACTGCTTTCTCACTGTGTCCTCACATATGGAAGAGGGGAAGGGAGAGACTGAGGGAGGTAAGGAAGGAAGAAGAGGGGAAGAGAGAGAACAAAAGCTTTCTAGTGTCTCTTTCTACAAGGGCAATAATCCCATTTATGAAGGTGCTACTCTCATGACCAAATCACCTCCCAAAGCCCTCAGCTCTAAATACCAGCACAATGGGGATTAGGCTTCAACATATGAATTTTGGGGGCACACATTCAGTCCACAGCACCCAATCATCCTAATCATCACTCATGATAACTGGGAACACAATCACAAACTCCCACAGAAGCCTTCATATCAGGTTTTGCTTTAGGGGAACTTGGGCTAAAGCCAAGTTCAGTGGTAGAGGAAGGTAGATATCATTTCAGCTAGAAAAGCAGGTAGTATTCAGGGGACAGGGCCAATGTAAGACTTTTGGCAATGGAATACCTAGAAATAATTGGTTTTCTTGATATTACATAATACAAACTCTTGTGAATTTTAATTAAAGAATATTAGAAATGCCCTAAGCACACCCTGCTCAGTGACTCATTGCAAGAAATAGTTGAAACAGAGCTGTAATTTCAAAACAGTACAGGGAGTATAATTCAATTTTTTTGTTTTGTTTTGCTTTAATATTCAAGGCAAAGTATTCAAGAATTTTTGAATTGAATAAAACAACCAAAAATTTTAGAACTGTTTCAAGATCTGTCCAAACATTCAAATTATGTCATTAAGAAAGGGTTTTGTATTTTAAGTGTGTTCTGATTCTGTTGCTTGGTTTCACCTTTCTCAATAATTTTAATGAGTGAAATCTAGTTTCCTTTCAAGGTAAGATTTAGGATGATTTCTGAAGGCGCTTATTCAGGAAAACATGTGTGTGCTATTTGACCTTCGATGAAAATAGCTCTATCATTCATCTCCAGAATGAGCTTAGCCAAGTCCCTTTCCCTCATCTAAGAATGAGGGGCCCTACCAAAGTGTAGGGAGGAAATATGTACATTTTATAGTTCAACCCTAGAGCATGAATTCTTTTTTTTTAAATATATTTCATTTATTTTTTACAGAGAGGAAAGGAGAGGGATAGAGAGATAAAAACATCAATGAGAGAGAAACATCGATCAGCCGCCTCCTGCACACCCCCTACTGAGGATGTGCCTGCAACCAAGGTACATGCCCTTGACCAGAATTGAACCTGGGACCCCTGAGTCCATAGACCGATGCTCTATCCAGTGAGCCAAACTGGTCAGGGTGAGCGTGAATTCTTTATTTTACATCCCAGAAAACTAACAATCCCACTTCAGCCTGAATATCCCTAGTGATCTCCATTTCACCACATGCTTCCCAAAGCAGACCCTCCCATGTTTTAGAGAAAGCTGACCTGTTTCTGCTGGCCAAAGTGTCAGTGTGAAATTTTCATGAATGGAGAAGAGACAGCTGTTTGTTTGTGTGCTTGCTTGCTAACATGTTCATGTGTCTGGTTCATTGCAGGTTTGCTCCAAATATAATTCAGCATGACAAGGAATTTTCACAAGCCCCAGAGTCCTGAAAACACCAACACTGTCAATGATTTTCTTGCTGTCCTTCGTTTAACTTTCATTCGGGTTAGCTCTGAAATTTTCTCCCAGAAGCTCTTGGATTTTGTAGCTTTAATTAATTCCCCAGTCCAGAAGATTGAGAAATATTTTTTTCTCCAAATGCAGTATGACTCCTCAGAGCATTGGAAGTGATGCAACTTAACCGGTGGCAGACTGATATCCTAAGAATCTCCCTCTGGGCCCACATGAGCCTGCCCTAACTAATTTTTCTGTCCCTTGGTCGACCATTTCATGCCCAGCACCAATACAGTTGGGCTGAATATCAGTCCCAAAGACTTGGCCTCAGAATAATGCTTCAGAAACTCTTCTCAGAAGCAAGTACATGGTGGAGAGCTCTGAACTGGCCTTCTTGATTCTAACCTGGGGAAGTCTAGAGTTAGGCACTGGTGAACATTGGCCTTTCTGGGTCCTCTCGGTGTAGGTGTCACCTGACTAAGCATCTGTAGGGGTCAACACCTTCCTGACATCCAGATCTTTGCTTCTGACTGGACTTCATCAGTCAAATGTGGCCTTTCAGCTCACATCTGTCTTCCAGGCTGGCCACACACTGTGTACTAGCATTTTGGCAGCCTGTAAAAGCACCCCCCATTATAGCTGTCTCTGTGTGGTCCTGCACATCCAACCATCTTAATTAGCTGAACTGCCTTTAGCTCATTATTCAGACTCTTGCCCCAATCCCAACAGTGCAGTTTTTCTCACCGGGGTTTTGCACATGTTTCATTATTGTTGGGTACTTGATATTAGACTTGCTCCCACAATGGTATCTTCTCTTTAATTTCATTTGCTGTTTGTTTCTGGTTATGGAACTACACCTGCATTTCTATAGTAAAATTCTGCCATAAGAGCCTAGCTATGCTGACAAACACCAACAAACAGTTGATGCTGAAGGTAGATGCTGTCTTTCACTATTTGGGCTGGCAACAGCGGAAAGCTTCAACTTGAGGAATTTGAGAGGCACAAGGTGAGAACTGGGAGAGTTAGTGCTGCCCCTGTGGCAGGAATTTAATAGCGCTGTCTATAAAATAACAGGGTATTTTTTTTCATGGCGCATGTCAGCAGGGCGTCTGATTGATACACTGCATTGTTTTCAATCATGTTTTTATGAGGCCTGTATTAAATATTGAACACTGAGCTATCTATTCAGAACAGTAATTAGTCTGAAGCAGCCACTGTGCCTTACCCCCTGTTAAACTTTTAAAGTAAACCAAGGATGATGAATATTTAATGGACTGTACCTCATTGTCATTTGATAATAAGATTTGTTATGGGGTTATAAAATGTTATGTTAGGTTCTTACAGCAAATCATTAATATTGTAAACTGTAGTCGGCTTCCCAAGCAGAGCTGCCTGACAAAGAAAAAACAATAACAATAGTAGAAAGATAAGTGATATCGACCATTTCCTTCAAGGGCCTAGAGGACAATCTGCCAAGCCCTGGCCAGTGTTTCTCAGTGGAGAGAACATCGGCCCTCACACCAACGGGTCACTGGCTCGATTTCCGGTCAAGGGCATGTACCTGGGTTTCAGGTTCAATCTCCCACCCCGATCAGGACACATGCCGGAGGCAACCAATAGATGTGTCTCTCTCACATTGATGTTTCTCTATATATGAGTCTATATATATACACACATATCCCTCATCCTCCTTCCTTTCCACTCTCTCTAAAAATCAGTAGAGAAAATATCCTCGGGTAAGGATTAGCACAAAAAAAGAAAAGAAGACAAGAGGTAAAAATATGTATTTCAGAGTCAGATGTACTCATCATGTATTAATAAGGAAAGAGAAAAGAAGACAATGAGGGAAGTAAAAGAGACCAAGGGGAAAAGGTAAGACTATAGTAGGAACATCAAAGAGAAGCGATAGAGAGGTTAGTTGTGGGCAGCATCCAAGATTCAGATGGAAGTTTCAGTGGCCTGAATGCTAGAGGCCTTATCCACATTTAGATTCTAAAATTTCATGTTCTCTCTATAGGAGATTAAGGTATACAACCTTCAACATGTGCCACTTTGACATAAGGGTTATTTGGATCCAAAGGCAATTGAGAGAAAGTGGACACGGGGAGTGCTCTTTGTCCTGCCCTCCCCATAAGGCATGAATTTCCCTTGCAAAGGGTTCTCCCTTGCCCCGTACCAGGAATAGAACAGTCCTTGTCACCAGAGGCAGAGATGGCACTGAGATGGCTCTTCATAAACACATCCTACTAAATAACTCTTATCTATCATTAGTTTTGTCAGATAGCACCTAGACCATTGGTTTTCAACCTGTGGGTCACAATCCCTTTGGCGGTCAAACGACCCTTTCACAGGGGTCGCCTAAATACATCCTGCATATCAGATAGTTACATTACAATTCATAACAGTAGCAACATTACAGTTATGAAGTAGCAACAAAAATAATTTTATGGTTGGGGGTCACAACATGAGGAACTGTATTAAAGGGTCGCGGCATTAGAAAAGTTGAGAACCAATGACCTAGTCCCCAGTTCATAATTTATCATTCCTGAAAAACCAGACTTCCTTTTCCTTTGTCTAGTCACCTCTCCATAATTCATCAACCTTTTTTTTAGCGGTAAATAAGCCCACTAGTCCAGCCACTTCTTTAGGGCTTTACTTCTTTTCTGTAAAGCCTCCATGAACATAAAATTTTAAATATTAACATCAATAAAAGTGCATATTTCTTTTCTCCTGCTAATCTTTTTTTTTCTTTTGCTTAATTCAATAGTCACAAACCTAAGAAGGTAGAGGAAAATACTCTCCTACACCTCACAGTCAATAAAAACTCTACAACCATAGCAATCTCATGAGGCCATTGTTTCCATTTCATGATTCTCAGACAGAATCCAGT
Source organism: Murina feae (assembly GCA_004026665.1). Taxonomy (NCBI): domain Eukaryota; kingdom Metazoa; phylum Chordata; class Mammalia; order Chiroptera; family Vespertilionidae; genus Murina; species Murina feae. The sequence goes on from PVJC01003246.1 coordinate 41,153, forward strand.
GGCCCTGCTGAAAGGTTGCTGCTGTCCAGAGTAAACTCTGAAAATAAATTAACACTTAGCAATAATAATAGTAAACTAACAGTAGAGCTTAGATGCTGCTGTTCACTTATAGTCTATTCTTGTCCATCACAGAAATAGGACAAAGTATTAGAGTAGATATTAAATTCTAATTCTAGAGATAAGTCTCTAATTCTAGAGATCAAATTCTAATCTAGAGATATCAAATTCTAATCTAGAGGAGATATCAAATTCCTCTCTCAAGGGGCAGAGCAGCCCAACAAAAGATCAATAAAAACCAAAGGAACTAGAACTAGCCATTGATAGATTCTAGAAGACAAAGATGACAATTTGAAAAGAAAAAGAAAAAAGAGAACTTAGGGATACCTGCACAGACTCTACCTGCTCTTCTCAA
>PVJC01003246.1:41664-72183 GCA_004026665.1 Murina feae
GGGGGGGGGGGGGGGGGGGGGGGGGGTGGAGCGGAAGCTGAATGTGAAAGATTTAACACACAAATAAAATGAGCTCCAGAAAAAAAGAACAGTGTAAGAGAGACAAAAACAAAACAAAGACAAGATCTATAAAGTCAATGCTTTTCCAACAAAATTCTGACAGGTTTTTTGTACAAATTGAAAAGCTGATTCCAAAGTTTATCCATAAAGTCTAACTCTTTAGAATAATCAGTTCAAATTTTAATAAGAACAAAGTCAGAAAACTTACACTATCTTATTTTAAAACTTGTGTGGAAGTGAATACCACCCAAATGAGAACAAGCAAAACCTATTTATTCAGAGTTTGCTACAGCAAGGGAGTCAGCCTCCAACCTATGTTGGGCAGACTCAAAGGCAGACCAGGGTGCTGGAAAGCTTTGTAGTGGAAAAAGGGAAGGCTTTTGTTATGCCCTGATTGGTGGCATGGGAAATCTTGAAATGGGAATTATTTTGTAAAAGTGTCCAAGACAATTAAATGGTGGAAATGATAAACTTCAATAATTGATACTAGGACAACTCTAACCATGACCTGACATACAAAATAATTAACTTGAAATAAACTGTACAACTAAAGGTAGAAGCTGAAACTACAAGACTTAAAAATAAACAGTGAAGAACACCTGCCCCTTTCAATTAGGTAGTTTCCCTGGATAAAACATAAAAATGCACAACCCATGAAAAATAAAAAAGAACATATTGGGTTTTATTAAAATTAGAAACTTTTTAACATTTGAAACTCACCATTAAAAAAAAGACAACAGACTAGATGAATATATTCTCTACACAGATACCAGGCAAAGGACTTGTAAGAAGAATATAGAAAGAGCCAGCCAGTGTGGCTCATTGGTTGAGCACTGACCCATGAACCTGGAGGTCATGGTTCAGTTCCTGGTCAGGGCACATGCCTGGGTTGCAGACTTGATCCCCAGTAGGTGGCATGCAGGAGGCAACCTGATCCATAATTCTCTCTTATCACTGATGTTTCCTCTCTCTCTCTCTTCCTCTCACTTCCTCTCTCAGAAATCAATAAAAACATTTTTAAAAAGAATATAGAAAGAACTCTTATATTTTGATAATAGGACAATAATAAATAGGCAAAAGATTTAGACAAAAACTTCCAAAAGAATATATACTAACGGCCAAAAAGCACTTAGAAACAAGCTTAACATCATTGAACATGAAGGAAATTCAAATTAAAATTACAATGAGATAGTATTTTATAACAATGATAATACTAGTAGCTACAATTAAAAAACCTGACAGGACCAAGTATTGGTGAAGATGGAGCTCTCATAACAAAGATGGCAGGAAGGAAGAATGGTACAACCACTTTGGTTGTCAGTTTGGCAGTCTCTTAAAAAGTTTAATATAAATCTACTATACAACTCAGCCATTCTATTCCTAAGAGAAGTAAAAATATGTTATATAAAACATTGTACATAATGTTCTTAGCCAATATTTATAATTGCTAGTAATTGGAGATAACTAAAATATCTTTCAATAGAGGATATAAAATGTGATATTGTCATATGATGAAACATTCTTCAACAATAAAAAGTAACAAACAATGGGCATAAATAACAATATGAATGAATCTCTAGTTTATTATTCTGCATGAAAGAATGCAGATCTTTTTAAAAAGTAGTGCAGACTCTATCCTTTCATTTATAAAATTTCACTTATATACAACTAGTGTCGTAGTGCACAGATTTGTGCACATTGAAAGGAAATTAATTAGAAGAAATATTTTAATATCGCTATTCACATCTTGCTAATGAAAACAAAATAGAATTCTACTGAGTCTCCTATCTACCTACTCCAGGACTTCTGTGAGGATCAAATGAGATGGGGCACAGGAAAACACTTAACAATTATTTGATTAAACTGTAAAATGTTTGCAACTGGCTATAAAGCAAGTTGGGTTCCTGGGCTGAAGAAACTCTAAGGAGGCTAGTCACTAGGGAGAGGAAGCTGGGTGTTGCTATGTGATACCATTACCCGGTGCCCACAGCCACCGTTTCCAGCCTGGGCTAGGCTGGGCTGTGGGCCACATTCTGTGCCATGGGGTCTTGGCAGCATTGGCTGCGATTTGGTGGGGTATCGATTCAGGGTGGTGGCGGGGCCTGTGTCCCACTTGGGGGAAGCCGACTGTTGGTTTGCTGGTGCCAGGTCCGTGGTGCCAGTTCTTTTTAATGACCAGTGTGTGTCAGGGCTAAGGTGACCAGATGTCCCGCTTCTGGCGAGACAGTCCTGATTTTTAACAATTTGTCCTGCGTCCTGTGGCATTTTTAAAAAGTCCCGATTTTTGGAAAGAGACATATGTACTACTCTTTGTAATATTTTAAGTAATAATAAAAAAAGAACACCCTCGGTCAATGGTGTCCCACTTTACCAATGTTAAAATCTGGTCACCTTAGTCATGGAAGCTCCTGCATTGAGCATCTACCCCCTGGTTGTCAGTGCATATCATATCTACCAGTCAGACAGATGGACGGACACTTGGCTATATATTCTAGTGACAGAAAGCAGATCATTGATTGCCTGTCATTGTGAGTAGAGGGAAGAGTAGATTACAGAGGAAGAAAGCTTTGGGGAGAAGTGGAAATGGTCAATGTCTTGACTATGGGTGCAGTGGTGGTATATATATCAATCAAAATGCATCAAATTGTACATTTTAAATATCGTCAGTTTACTGTGTGTAACCTATGCCTAAATAAAGTTTTAAAACATGGCTTAAGAGGAGTAGAGAATCTTACAACTTTTTGATGGGGAATAAGTATACATTTTTACATGCTATATAACATTTTCAAAAGCCAAACTTACATTTTCTGTAAATAATTTTTAAAATTTTGGAATAACTATGTACTTAAATAAAACACATATATTTCTTAGGCTATATACTTTTATAAATAATATGAAAAAAGTCCTGGTTTAACTCTTAGATCAAAAGGAAATTATAAACTAAAAAGAAAACTTTAAATTAAGATCTAGAGAGCAAATTAAAAACTCTACTGAAAAGAAAATATATATCTTTAATATTTTCATTGTTAAAGAAAAAAAGTGAAAAACAAAGAAACTTAGAATTCATCTTGGAAAAAATAGGAAAATAACAACAAAATAAAATAAACCAGGAAGCTGAAATTTATATGGATAAAAGGGCAAAATAGATATGAAAGAAACTGTAGAAAAATTTAAAAAGCTAATCTTAGGGAAAATAAATATACATGCACAAATATGTAAGTGGTTCAGAACTAAAAGGAAATGCAACCAGAGGCACAAGAGGAATTTTTTGGATTATAATAGAAAACATATTACAGGCAAATATATGGCAATACATCTGAAAACCTAGAGGGAATGGATAACTTCCTGACCAATATAAATTACCACAGCAGACTCAAGAAATAATATATAGAGAAATATAATGTATGACAAATTGACATTTCATTTCAGGGTAAGAAGGATAGATTTGTTTTTAATGTCACTGGCAAAATTGGTCATCCTTTGGGATGAAAACAAAATTGAACTCCTAACTTACATAATACAAATATAAAGTAAAGATAGAAGAGAGGGGAAGAAAAAAGGAAGAAAATAGAAATGCAGCAAGAAAAATTACCACGTGTAATTTCATGGTAAAGTATACTACTACCCAAGACTAGAAAATAAGATGTTTTATAAATCATATCCAGTCATATACAAATTCAAGTATTTATAGCAAAATATAACAAATTCCAATGCTGAGGATGGAAATTTAGTACCTATCATATTAAAAAAATATATAGCCCGGCCAGCATGGCTCAATGGTTGAGTGATGACCTATGAGCCAGGAGATCATGGTTCGATTCCCACCCAGAGAACATGCCTGGATTACAAAGCCTGATCCCCAGTGAAGGGTGTGCAGGAGGCAGCCAATCAATGGTTCTTTCTCATCATTGATGTTTCTGTCCCTCTCTCCCTCTCCCTTCCTCTCTGAAATCAATAAAATATATTTAAATATATATTATAAATCTTTTAAATTGACAGGAGGAAAACTACTCAGAGAAAAATACTCAGAGAAGTTATAAATAGAAATTCATAGAAGGACAAATCTGAATAACCAACAGAATATGAAAAAAGTGCTCAAAATCACTGGTCATCAAAAAAACACACACACATGAATTAATCCAACAGTAAGTTATGATTGTATACACATCAGACTGGCAAAAGTCCAGTAACAGCTATTGCCAGAAGGGATGTGGAAAGGACAGGGTGATATTGACACATTGCTGGTAGAAATTAAAATGTTACTGGCTTTGTTGGAGTACATTCTAGCAATTACTATTACAATTAAAATATCTATACCCAGCAATTTCACTCTTGGGAATTTATTCCACAAAAATAAAAATCTCAGTATATAAATATTTACTCAGCATATACATATTTAAAGATGTCTGATACAACATTGTTTAAAGTGGCCCAAGATACAAAGTAAGACAAAGAAAACAACCCCATTGGATATAAATTTAATATCCATCAATTGGAGAAAGGCTGAATAAGTTATAATAACTCACACTATGAAACAGCATGCTTCAGTTAGAACTTCAGCAAGTTTTGAGTAGCAAAAACAAATGCAGAAGAATATGTATATCAGTTAAGAAAGTGTTTAACGCTTAAGGAGAGAAAACCTGAGGATTGTGGCTTAACCAATAGTGGTTTATTTCAGAAATCCCCAGAGGTCGGCAACTGTGGGCCCTAATTCAGCCACTCCCAATACTATCAGGTACCCAGGCTCTTATTTTTCTATCATGCCCACCAATATTCTAGTTTATGTCCTCATCCTGATTCCATCATGTCCCAAAGATGGCTTTGTCATTTCAGGTATCATTTCCACTCCAGGAAGGATGGAAGGAGAATAAAAACTAGAAAAATTAAATGTATCCTATTTATCAGGAACTGAGTTCTTCTGGAAATCTTCCTAAAGACACTCCTCAGTATAGCTGACCAGCACTGGGACTCTCCCCACCTCATCTCAGCAGTAAGGATGTTCACTGTGCATTCAGATTTTTTTAAAAAATCTTTATTGTTTAAAGTATTACATTTGTCCCCTTACTTTCCCCATTGACCCCTTTTAGCACCCCCCCCTCCCCAGTCTTCATCCCCTGTTGTCTGTGTCCATGGGTCATGCATATATGCATACAAGTTCTTTAGTTGGTCTCTTCTCACCCACCTCCACCTTTCCTCTGAGATTTGACAGTCTGTTCCATGCTTCTATGACTGTGGATCTATTTTGTTCATCGGTATATTTTGTTCATTAGAGTCGTCTAAATTTTAAGCTTCCCAGCCTCTATTAGTAGAAAAAGGCTCAGGAAAAGGATGTTTATAATCTGTAAATCTTATCAAAATATGTTACATTTGTATAATAGAATCTTATCTTTGTAGATCTATGACCAAAAACTGTACATGAATATGCAAGTGATTTGACTATGATTAGTAACAGCAAAAAGGACAATATATATACACACATCCTAAGTTTTTCAGTGGATTTCTTAAAGACAGGTCATGTGGATAAAAAGAAGCATGAAGAGAGACTAAAAACCATCATCAACTGTATGTGATCTCATGTACGCATTTCAATAAGGAATTATTAAGTGTTCCCAGCATATCAGATTAAAAGTGGTAATTTCTGTCACACCATGCATAATGTGACATCATATTTATTTATTAAAAGACACATACGCTTGTGTTTGCCTAGGAAAATGCCCACTATGCACTGAGCTCTTACTTTGTGCCTTACAGGTACATGCAAATGACATATACTTTTTAATCCTTTCAACAGTGCTTTGAGATAGCAGCGAATGTTATCCCTACTTCACAGAAGTAGGAACTAAGGCCCAGGGGTGATCAATGACTTCCCAGAGATCACCCAACAGACAACTGAAAAGACACACATCACAGGGAAGAAGGGGGAGAGAAGCAGAGCCTTCCACAGCTCCCTGTATTTATCTCAGAATATTTTGGCTATTTTTATGATGAGTCTGTGTTTTCAAAAAGAAGCATTTTTGTTTTGTTTTGTTTTTTATTTGACCTACAGTTCACTACAAAAGTGGAGCAATTTTGCTTTCTTTTCTATTCCCTCCCCTTATATTTATTTTCCCCACTTATTTCTCAAAATCATTTTTCTGTCATTTTATTTCTGCCTCCGAACAAGTGTTCAGCCTCCTCGATTTTTCTCTAACTCTCATCTTCAAAGTGAAGTTATACCTCAGAACCTGTCTCATGCACACACGAATCCTGGGAGGAAGAGAAAGCACGCTCTCCAGTCAAGCTTACGGAGGATTACACATGTCAGAGAAATGCATGTTGATGTGAAACGGATGGGAATGCAAACTGGTAGAGAAATGGACCATCAAGCGTTATTTGAGAAGGGCGATCAGGCAAAACGCCCGGGGGTCCCATCAGACAGAATTGATTGTCGTACACGGTAAGAAGGAAACAGAACTAAGATTGACAATGTGTATGCCTTCAGAGTCCCTGCATTAAACAGGGATTGGAATGCTGCGATCCAGCGTCAAATCCCACAGCAGGAGGAGAAAATGTGGAGAGAGAAAAATCTCTTCAAGCCTCTTAAGTCACTATATCCCTGCCTCTGCTCAGCTCCTGACTTAGAGCATGTTCCAAGCTCCAGATGGAAACAGTGATAGGGAGTGGATTAAGCACAGTTGGGCTCTTACACTTAAACCTGAAGCATTAAGGGTTCAGCAAAGCAAGGTTTTCCCATTAGAGCCCCGTACTTCCAAGTCCAACTATTGATAAGCCCCCAAGTTGAACGCATCTGTAAGAAATATGCATGCATGTTGGCCATAAACTAAAGCAGAATCAGAGTTCTAGGAAAAGAGCCAAGTTGAAACTGGCTTCGCTAGACAAATAGCATTTCTCGCATATTGCTGGGCTTAAAAGAATAAAAGTTTTACCAACATCTACTTCTCAAATATAGTAACAATCAGACATTTAAGGGAAAAGAGTGGTGATATCTTTTAAATGTACCTGTTTTTTAAAGACTCCAACATTGATGTTAATTTCTTTTGTAGGAGAAAAATAATTTCTATGAAGCATTTTCAAAAATTTGATTATGGAACATGGGCTCATTATAATTTCTTTATAATAAACTAGAGGCCCGGTGCATGAAATTCATGCACAGAGTGGAAGTGGGGGGTGGGGGTGGCGTCCCTCAGACCAACCTGCACCCTTTCCAATCTGGGACCCTTTGAGGGATGTCTGACTGCCCATTTAGGCCCGATTCCACAGTGGGATCAGGCCTAAAGGGGAATTAAGACATCCCTTTCACAATCCAGGACTGCTGGCTCCTGACCTCTCGCCTGCCGATTGCCCCTAACCACTCCCCTGCCAGCCTGATCAACACCTAACTGCTCTTTTGCTGGCCTGATTGCCCCTAACTGCCCTCATGCTGCCAGCCTGGTTCCCCCCAACTGTCCTCCCCTGTAGGCCTGGGTCCCCCCAACTGCCCTCCCCTGCAGGCCTGGGTTCCTCCTAACTGCCCTCTCTTGCTGGACATTTTGTGGTGGCCATCTTTGACCACATAGGGGCAGCCATCTTGTGATGGTCAATTTGCATATTACTCTTTTATTAGATAGGATACATAGGGAGATTCTTATCCACAACCTACTTAGTTTCCAAAATCTTGTTATACTTACAACTTTTTCCAAAATGTTGAATCCTAGAAGTTTAACCCTAGCTTGCAACATCTACTATAGCACATTTTTCTTTAATAGCTTTTATCTGAAAATTTACCTGAATTCTCAAAAGAATGGGAAGTGAGACATAGAAGAGGTGAAATATTCTGGGAAAAAGTTACTAAAATAATCAAATAATGTTTCCCCAATATAAAGGGAAATCCAGCAGGATTCTCCTAAAGGCTAACATTTCTCCCTTGTTACTAAAATACTCCTAGAAATGAATTTCTAGAGTAGGTTCCCTCTCAATGTCATTACGATGGGCAAGGAGGAGAAAGGGCTGAACACACTGAGTGGACAGTTGAATGGAAGAAGGCAAAGATAGATGTAGCAACATGTGCTAAAAATAAGTGATGAGGACTTTGCTTCTCTTTGGGAAGGAAATAATGGAAATAGCTACCAGGCCTTGGGCACCCACTGTGGGTCAGTCACTACATCAGGTGCTTTCCTTGTAAGCCACACATGAGGTGAGTACTTTCATCCCCACCCCACCCCCACATCTGAAAATGAGAAAAATGGCCTTGGGAACAGGGAGGTCACACATCATCACGCCTTGGGTGATTTCCTGTGGTCATATAACTATAAGTTTTTGTACAACCATAAGCATGTAGGGCTCCAATTTCACTATGACCCACTTTGTTAATTCCACCTGAAGTAGACAAGGCACTAAGCCACTATCCCCTGCCCATTAAATGTACAGCACGCCCCAGGAATGTTACAGAAAAACTGTGTCCAGATAGTCAGGCAACAGACTTAGTTTCCAAAAACTCAGTCTTTGACACCAAGAATTTCTGTAATACATCTCTATCAGTTGGGTCTTTGTTTACTTTGTTTAATTTATTAACAACAGAACTGGCTCTGCCTACTTGAAGCAAAACAGCCTTATGGGGAGGATATAGGATTACTTGAAAAATTAAAGAAAGTACCAGTGAGCCAACCTTAGAAGAAAAAAGTAAGCAGGAAGCCAGTCCGTCCGCAGGATTTGGTTGGCAGTCAGGGTGACAAAACTGCAAAAAAACACCACCAATCATCTTTTCCTGCTGGCACCACTACACTCAATACTTAAAGTCCCCAAAGTGAGAATTGAGTTGGCCTTATGTGGGTCACTTGCAGTCCCTCTGGCTAGGGAAGAACAGGGCAAACTTGGTTGACAGCACCACAAAGAATTCAAAAGAAAGCTGGGGAGAGAGTTCTCCGCAGGGCGGTGTGGGTGGGAAATGGCTGATAAGCTGAAGAAAATGCACCACAGCATCCCAGGGCTTTGAGGGACCTCAAGGAGCTTCATTGCTGGTTTGAGCTGAATTCTCTCACTTGCTCATTCCGATTCATTCCCCCCCTCTCTCCAGGGAGGGAGGGAGGAAAGAATATTCAAAAAGAGCAATGGCTTCCAACAATCTTCAGATTGCCATTATGGCTTGAAAGAATGAACCTGTGACATAGGCAATTTTTTTAAAGACTTTTGAAATATTATACTAATAATAGCAATGTTTGTTTTGCCAACTTAAAACAGCTGTCCTCTATGAGGATGGATTTTGATGAACGTGTGGCCCTTTGCTTGGCTGACACCTTGATATACAAGTGTGGAAGAGGAGCTGGAGGAGGGGGCAGCGTTTAATAAAAGAGAATTTGGAGTGCAGCGAGATGACAATGGACCTGGGATTGAGAAAGTACATTCGGACCCTGCAAAACTTGGACTGCTCAGCTGATGGGGGAAAAGTTATGGAGAAGGGCAGGTTCACTGCAAAGGTCCCCTTTGGGAAAGCACTGAGGGTCCCCTTTGGGAAAGCCATTTACAGTCTGTGTGCCATGATCAGGCTGAAAGAGATCAACTACAAAGCAAGTTAGAAGAACAAAATACTGCAGCACACATGTGGGGGATAGTTTATGAGGACCTAGAGAGGAAACAAGATTAATAGAACAACCGTCTTGGAACCCAAGTCTAGCTATGTACCTCCTGAAGAATGGTCAGATTTGTAGGCATTGCGTTCAAAGACACTCCGTATTTCTTAACACAAATCCCTATCAAATTGAGCCAATGGGCTGGTTTTTGGTTTGTTGCTAGCAAAGCAATTCCAGTAGAAGGCCTTTTGTTAACCTTGGGATGAGGGTAAACCCAGTGGAGAATGCCAACAAAGGGGAACCTATGTATCAGGATGGGCCATTTGACACAAGGAATAGAAGCCTGTGAAGGAGCCCTGCTATGGAAGATGCACATCAGAAACGGTGGGGGTGAAGATGTGAGCAATGGAGCGACAGACCCCACCAACTTGCCAAGTCAGGAAAATCACAATCATAAGCAGAGATGTGAAACTTGCAGTTCTGGTAGACATCCCATTGCTAGCCCCGTGCACAGCCTGTGTTGTTGGGTGATTCATGACATCCGCCCAGCTGCCTCCGATGGCAAGCGCCCTGAGTGATGAGGGGAGTAGTCACTACTTTTCACAGCCAACAGTGGTGAGCGATTACTGTGATTAACAGGGACACCGGGTCCATTTGCATGATGAACTTGCAGCTTTGGACAGTGAGGAATTATGGTGATTAGCTATTCAGAGTGATTAAAAGTTCACTGGCTATGGCAAAAACACAGCTGATGGGGGAAAAGTGATGGAGGAGGGCAGGTCTACTGCAAAGGGAGTGGCCGTTGATACAGAGCCACTAATATGAGGAGCAGGGGATAGACACCAACTGTCATTACCTTGGTTGCATCCACAATGACCCATAATAAACTAAGCTTCCCAGACAGAGAGAAAGGAAGGGGAAAAGTAATTAACAACAATAACTACAACAAAAAAGCCTTGTTTGGGGGAAGGAAGAACTGAAATCTTCTTTACCCTGAGAAAATAAAAATAATTTTAAAACAATTCTATTAACTCTACTTAGGCTAGATTCAGGGGTGGATGAGTCTAAGAAATACAGATGTATAGAAAGGGCATAGGAAAGACCTAGCCTAGCAGTTAAAAGCTTGGGCTCTAGGGTCATATATCAAGGTTAATCATATTCTCTTACTTTCCAGATTAACCCTGGTGAAGTCCACTCTAAGTTTGAAAAAGGGGTTTAATCTTAGTAACTCTCAACACTTGAGTTGCTGAAGGCATCAATGAGAAAATGCTTAGAAAGTACTTAAAATGTGCCTGGAGCACCATGCTCAAGAAATATTATTAATAACAAAGCAACCTTAAAATCATTTTGTCATTTCAATTCCAAGGGATTAAAGGAAATTTATGTGTCCCAGTGAAGTCTCCACCACGGGGGCATACTTATCAAGTTTAGAGTAGATATGATACTGGGGGAAATATTCCATGACATGGATGACAGAATCGAGATTCCAAATGTCCTCAACAAGCTGAAGTGACAAACTGCAGCCCTGACCTAATAAAATTGAATTCTGCAACTTATGCTGACTAGCCTTCAGACTGCCCATTGGGCATGTAAAGATGACTCAGAAGTGGTAGTTAGAGAGAATGAAGCCTGTACAAACAAAGGCAGTTCTGGGGTATAAGCACAGTCACAGGGTCACCCCCATGGAAGGGTGTGTAACCCTCCAGGGGTCATGAGGGAGCAGAGAAATGAGAGAACTCCATCTCAGCTGAACTTCCGCTGAAACACAATGTGGAAATGAGTAAAACATTAAAAGTCATGGCATATTTGAGAAACGACAGAAAAAAGTGGTGAGCAAAAGGGGGGAGGGGTGGGGAAATAAACTGGACACAATGTTGAGAGTGTCATGTTCAAGAGTTTGGGGTATGTTTTGAAGGGAGCACAGGAGGAGTTACTACCTTATGAAATAAATATATTTATTAGGCACCTATTATATGCCCGACATTTTTCTAGGCACTGCAAATATAGCTGATAGCAGAGAAGAGTACCTCCTGGGGCATGTATTTTAATGGGAAAAGAGAATAAACAATGAGGGTGTGAATAAATAAAACATTTCTTTTCTCAGGCAGTAAGTGCTGCAAAGATACAAATATGCTATAAGAAGGTATAACAGGGTAAGAGGATAGCAGACAGGGATGCGACTGGAGCCAAGGTGGTATAGGAGTGCTTTCCTGAGAAGGTAACATTCAAGCTGAGACCTGAATGACAAGAATCAAGCCAGGCAAAGTTTTGGTGGCACAAAAATCCAAGGTGTAGAAAAGGCAAATTCATCTACTGGCTGTTTTGAGTGAAAGAAGGCATTGAATTTGGAGCATGTGGTAGATGGAGGACTGGTAGGAAAATTAATTAGAGAAGAAGGCAGGAGCCAGATATCATGGAGCAGGAGTTCATGTGAGCCATGGGCACTTCTGGAACACTGTTGGAGTGCTCTTTGTTAGTGGCAATGACAGAATTCCTTCCTGGCATTGAGAGGGCACAGGCGAGGAAAGCTGGGTTTCCTGTACACTTGTGACAGTTCATACATCAAAGAGTTGTGATTCAACCTACGTGACTTTCTCATGTCCCACTGGACATTCATTTAGGTAAGACATTGCTTATAATTATCTCAGCCTAGAACCTAAATGCATTTTACCTGGCAACACAATTTTTTAAAATAAAGATCTAATAACTCCTGAATTTTCCAGAAACACAAATACCTCATAAACTGAAGGAAGATTGTACTTTTTTGTCCTGAACATACCAAGAACCTCTCAGGATATAATGTCACTAGTCAAATCAAAACAAAAACATGTCTCAGTCTGCATTTGTTGCTTACATATTCCTGGTGACTTTACCTGTAGATAAAGGCATTCTAGGGGAATTGTACCTGTACATGCACATATAGAAATTCATATTGCATTATTTAAAAATCACTTCTCTTTTGTTACTGTATAACATTGGGTCATTTCTATTTTCTTTAATCAGTGACCAGATAAATTATATTCTCTGTAAACTTCAATATGAGAGAGTAAAGGGATGATTTAAAGTATTTACTTATGAAATGGAGTCTCCAGGCCTGTAGAACATGGTGAATTTTATTCTCAGTCCAAGGAGAAGTTTGGAGGGTATAAAATAAAGGAGTGCTGTGATCAGACTTGCAGTTTTGCATGCTTCTATCTGCCTTTGTGGAGCCCTGATTGAAGGAGGCAAGAAGGGAATCAGAGAAACCAACAAAAAGCCTGAGGGGTCGAGGAAATGATGGAAAATTGGACTAAGTTATCAAAAATACAGTTGGTGGAAGCTCATTTCTTTTTCTGCTTAGAACCCTTAAAGTATTTGAGGCATTATCATATCATTCCACATTATTTTCATCTTTCTGCTAAATATGCCCAGACGCTTTCATTAAATCCTGTGTGACATGGTTTCTAGGCTCTTCTCTACCTTGTCAACAAAGACATCTGAAACATTTCTAGGTTGTCACTATCCCTCTTAAAGTAGGGCTCCCAGATTTGAAGAAAAAATTCTTTAAATAGCATTTGACTTATTGGCTAGATGATTTAACAACTGGCACCTATAAACTCTCTACCCTGCTGTCTATGGAAGAATAAACTAGCATTTTCTGTAGCAGCATTGCATTGTTTCTTTACATTCAACTTGTGGAGAAATCTGACTTCCCTTCCAGCCCTAGACATTCTTTGAGCCTATACACCAGTCTTTATGTTTCTTAAGAATTCCATTCTGATTAGCTTTGATTTCTCCCTATCCTTTTCCACTAGAATCCAATATCATATCATGAATATTGGAAAGAGATGCCCTCTACACATCACAAAAGCCTGAAGAAGAAGAAATACAAGGAGGATGAGGGGTAGAAGAGGAGAAGGGAGAGAGAGGGGAACAGGAAGCAGCATGTGACAAATTCCAGCTAAGTAGTCCAAACAGCAGATGTCACAGTGTTTGCCATTTTTTCATGGGCTCCAACTTGTATAAGTGGAGTCTTTCCTCGCAGTCCCTTTCTCTTAAGCTGCTGTGTTTGTCCTCACCAACCATCTCTCATGTATCAGTAGACACATCTTTCCTCAGTGTATTCAATGTACCTCTGCAAAAGAGAATGCTTCCTGAGGTTCTGAGTTCTTCATCATTGGAAGTAGGTAAGCAAAGAGTAAGGTATTTTTTGGAGATGTTAAATGGAAAATCGGAATTGTGGCAACTGTAAGACTGTGATTTACTAGATGAAACACAGGATCCATTATAATTCTGAAACTACTAATCCCATGATTCCTGTAGTCTTTCATTATCGGAGTTTGCAGTTGGCCAACTCCTCTGAGTTGGCACCTGGGGATGGTTCCACGAAACCCATTGTTTCAGCTATCCATTAACAAATGATCCCTACACATAGTGATATAAATCAACAACCATTTTATTATGCTCATGGTTTCTGCAAGTGGGGGATTTGTACAGAAAACAATAGGACCAGCTTGCCTCTGCTCTTCAGTTTCTGGGCCTCTGTTGGGGAGACATGGATGGCTAGGGGTGACTCAAAAGTTTGGAAATGGCTCCAACTACTGGGGGCTGGAATCCTCTAGAAGCTTCCACACTCACATATTTGGTACCTGTGCTGGGATGACTGAGAAGCTAGTTTCAGCTCAAAATGTTGACTGGATCATCAGGAAGCTTCTCCATAGGGCCTTGGCTTCCTCACTATTTGGTGGCAGTCAAAGTTCTTCCACAGAGGCATGGGCTCTACAAGCAAGTGTTCCAGTTGAACAAGGTGGAAACTGCATGGTATTTTATGACCAAACCTTGGACATCATTAGCATCACTTTCTATAGGTTGAATCTGTCAGAGACCTGCCCTGGTTTAAGGAGAGGGGCCACAGATCCAACCTTCCAATAGGAGAAATGTCAAAGAGCATGCAGCTGCATTTTAAAGTTGCCACATTCCCTATGGCATATATTTTTATATTTTAGCTAACAACAACCAAGTTTTTATTTTCTTCTTCTAAATTTTCTGGCTCTGATGGAAGCAAAGTTATGTACCTGTGTAGCTTACAAACAGAGGGCAGGCTTCTAAACGCAACAGGGAAGAAAGGAGAGAACCAAAGCTTCCAATGGTCATGCCAGAGATTTTTTTTGAGTCAAGAGCTCATATGCCTTTGGAGTGGAACAAAGACTGACATTCTGGGCACCTGCTGCTTCCTTTGAAAGACCCTAGGAACTCCAATATTAAACTCTGCAGCACTCCAAACCCTGGAGAAAGTCTTGCTCAGACCAATTTATTGGACACTGACCTTTAACCCACTGAAACTTGTATGTGTTCTATACGTCTTTCAGTGCTCTGTTGTGGCTAATTGGTTACCTAGACATGTCCTCATTCTCCCCTGGACACTGTAAACATGCCTGAGCCCAGGAGAAATGATGCAAAGGAAGAGACAGCTATGCTTCCTTCTGAGATCCATCAAGTTCAACTTCTGAGCAACCAGGCAGAGGAAAGGAAAGGAGAGCTACTTCAGCAAGGAAATTGAAATACTAGAAGAAGGACCCCCCTCTTGTCTGAGAGTAGTATAGTTCTCTGCAACAATCCTCAGCAATTATTCCTCACAGCACATCAGCAGAGGCTAATCTGATTAAAATCACAAATCAACTCTGTGTTTCTGGGGAAGGGTAGGGAGCTGGGTGTTCATTAAGCTATACATTGTCATCAAAACTGGAGTCTTTGCCCAGCAGGTGTTGCTCAGTGGTTGAGCGTCGACCCATGAACCAGGAGGTCATGGTTAGGTTCCCCATTAGGGCACATGGCTGGCTTTTGGGCTTGATCCCCAGAAGGGCCTGTTTAGGAGGCAGCCAATCAATGATTCTCTCTCATCATTGATGTTTTTATCTCTCTCCCTTCCTCTCTGAAGTCAATTAAAAAATATTTTAAAAAAAAACAAAAACTGATAGCTTTGGTCAATCACAGGCCTTCTCCATGTTTAGTTCAAGTTACCAGCCTTTTGGATTCAGAGATTTTGGTTGGCCTTTCAGTTCAAATTCTAAGCTATTGAAATTGAAGGAAGATTACAAGCCAACATCCTGTCATTCACAGCATGCAGGAGGAAGAAATGAGCATATTACATGGTCACTAATTAGTCTTCATAATGGTGGTTAATGAGCATCAACTAAGTTAACTAAGCACATGCAAGTGCCAAACTATTCAACATTTCTTAGATTTAATCCTTATAACAATTCCATTTTATACATACAAAAACTAAGATCCAGAGAAATGAGGTAACCTACCCCAAAACACAGTGTTTTGAAATGATGGAGCCAGAATTTGAGCCAAGTCTGTATCTAAATGTAGGACTTTCACCAACAGGCAGTACTGCCTCTGCTCACAAGCATATATGAGACACAATCAAAGAACTCCCTGAGAAGTCAGATATGGCTGGAGAAGGTGAGGCCTGACCTCAGTCTTTAGGGTAAGAAGAACTTAATTACGCTGAGAAAGTAGAAAAGGGTATTGTAGGAAGAGCGTTATAGGCACAAGGAATGATGTGTGCAGAGCGTGAGAGCTCCTTAGAGTCAGGAATCATGTTTTCTTGTACATGGAAGTCCTCGGTGCCTTGTATACAATAGCCACATGAAGAGTCAACAGAGTACAGTAGTCACAAACACTGTCTTTGGAGTCAGACTGTAGTGTTGAGCTATGTGATGTCAGACAACTGGTTTCGCCTCTGTGAGCTTTGTTTTTCTACCTGTTAAAATGGAAGGTGATAATAGACTCTGCCTCCTAGATTTGTGAGAGAAGGTCAAACGTGACATCATGTGGGTAAAATGCTTGCATAGTCTGGTGCCAGCCATTGAGTCAGAGCTCAAAAAATAGTAACAATGGTTGTTTATTATTAGGTTCTCAATAAGTCTTTGTCAAGGGTTAATGGATGGCATTGGCACGGCATGACTTATTAATGGCAGCAAGGATTTCAATACGGCAAGGGAAGATAATAGACAAGGGAAGAAGATGGGGTAGGTTACTTCAAGATAAAGCTGATGCCAACCTGATATTCCATGATCCTAATGGTGAGGGTGAGAAGGAGGAGGAGGAGGAAAAAGGTATTACCATGCATTTGCATTGCAATTTGTACTTCATGACATACTTTCACAGTCATATGGCAAATATGTGATGTCTGTGCCTTGTATCCATTTTGCATAAATCTGCAGAGGCCCAGAGAGTATGTAAGTACCTGGAAAAAGTCAACAGGCTGACAAGCAACAGAGAAACAAACAAAACCCAATTATTCTGACTCATGGCTCTGTATCCCCCCACATGGATAGGACTTCAGGGAATTTGCTTAATACCAGAGAATTGGTTTGACAGGCTTGCTGGCTATTCACCAAATCTCATTTCTTCTTTTCCTGGAACATGCCTTTACTACATTTCCTTCACTAAAGTCACTACATTTATTAAAGTATCTTAACTTTTTTTTGACAGAAAGGCTGACAATTTTCTGCATTTTGATTTATTAATATAATGATGCTTGCCCCTTTAAAAAATTCACTCGAAATACATAAATCCTGGAACTAAAGAATTTTTAACTAAAAAAATACCAGGCTAATCTTTTGAAAGAAAAAAATATTAGTATTATTTTAGCTTGATACATAAAAATCATCTCTTATGCTTTGGTGAACATAAATGGACTTCAAGTGTACATTTACACATCATTGCATCTCCCTTGCAGTTAGGTGTGACCACGTGGCTGAGCTCTGGTCAACAGATAATGGGCAGAATGATTTGTGGCACTTCCAGGCTTGATCCAGGAGGCCATCTTCTCTTTCCCCTTACGCAGCAACATTAGAAGATGGCAAATCTATAAAATAGAAGGGACCTGGATTCCTAAATCTTAACTTTAGATGAAACTGCCAATTGCTCTGAAACACCCATTTTGGAAATTAAATGAGCAAGAAATACATTTCTATTATGTTAAGCCACTGAGGCTTATCTGTTTCAGCAGCTAGCATTACCTTAACTAATAAAACCATGGAAGCGGATATAAATAGTACAAACCCAGACACTCACTAAGACCATCTTCAGAATTCCCTGGGTCTACACTTCAATGAACCTCTGCCTCTTTATTGGAATTACATTATGTTCCGATCCTGAAAGCAGGCAGTAGTAGATAAGAATCGCAAAACTCAATTTTGGGGGGGCAGGATTCTTATCTACCTTTGTGTCCTCAGCACTTCATACAATATCAGGCACAGGGTAGATGTTTAATAAAGGGAGACATGTAAATGACCATTTTACTAGCCATCATCCAAGGAGATGACAGCTGAATGAGACTTGAGTGATTAGCTTCTCCAAATGGAAGAGGGTAATTTCCCACTGGAGGCATCCTACAGAGCAGATCTGTCATGACTTGGTGAGATATTTTATTTATGTATTTATTCATTTCTTAAAAGCTCTTTATTAAGTACCTATTGTATGGCTGGCACCATTCCAAGGGATCAAGGCAACAACAACAACAACAAAAAAAAGATGAGGTCTCTATGTTTATGACTCTTACATTTGAAGGGAACTGGAATGTACCAACCCAAAATACATCTCTTTGGCTTAAAGATTATTTTGAACTGTTTTTTTGTTTGTTTTTTTTTTGTTGTTGGTTTTGTTTGTTTGTTTGTTTGTTTGTTTTGAGAAACAGCCTACACAGGAGAAGCTCTGAAAAGAAACTAGAAGTTACCCTTCAGTAAGGAAAGTTTACATTGATAAAGGAAATCTCCATTTTTAAGTGTGCTTCCCTCTGCATCTAGATGAGAAGGATGACTCCAAATCACAAGGAACTCTACGTGGAGAAAAAGGGATCTCTATGTGGAGAAATGCAGACTAGTATAACCACTATGGAAAACAGTGTGGAATTCCCTCAAAATATTAAAAATGGAACTGCCATTTGACCCAGTAATTCCACTTCTAGGAATATATCTTAAGAAGCCAGAAACACCAATCCAGAAAGAATGTATGCACCCCTATGTTCATAGCAGTACAATTTACAATATCTAAGATCTGGAAATGGCCCAAGTACTTTTCATCAAGAAAGGAAATCAACAGCTAAAAGCTAGAGAACTAATTAACCAGATGTACACACCCAAAGCGAAACTGCACAGGAAAAATAAAAACCACAGCAATGCAAGTGAGCGGTAAAGAGCACACTCTGTGGCTGGTCATACAGTTGATGACGGTGTCAATCCATTCTGCATCTAAGCTCCTGTTTTAGAAGAGTTAATCATATAATTTGGCTACAGCAACATGAGCAATGGCAGTTGTGCTGTCCAACTGACCAGGTTAAGAAAGATAAAGGCAGATGGTTTTAGATTAAAGTCTGGATGGCGACACTGCCATGAGAGAATTGACATTCTGTCACCAGGCCAAAGTTCTTCGATTTACTTTATTCTCTAAATTATCTGCCACCTGGTGGTCCTGGGAATCATTTAGAAGTTTAGTCATGGGCAGCTGATAAAACCTTAATTTCATTTAAGGAATATTTATTGAGTGCCTACTGTGTGTACAACAACACGGTAGGTGCTGGGGAATACAATCACCACCAGGCCAGTAAACAAATAAGGCGACTTCTGTGAAGTGCAACCAAGAGAATAAGACAGGGTAGTGGGGAGCAGGGGAGCGCCAAGCAATAGAGTGCTTAGGAAAGTCCTCTCTGAGGAAGTGACACGAGCTAAGAAAGGAGAGATGATGTATCAGGTTTCTATTGCGGCATAACAAATTGCCACAAATTCATTGTCTCAGAGTTTCTGTGAGGAGTCCAGGTATGAATTAGCTAAGTCCTCTGTTCAGGGTCTTGCAAGCTGAAACCAAAATGCAGTTGTAATCTCATCTGAGGGATGGAGTTCTCTGCGAAACTCACTGGTTGCCAACCAGACTTATTTCCTCATGGCTGTATTATTGTGGCCCCTGTTTTCTTGCTAGTTGTTAGCTGGGGACAACTCTCAGCTCTTAGACATTATCCTTAGGTTCTTGCTGCATGGTTCCCTTTTTTACAATCTGCTTTAATTTTTTTTTAATATATTTTATTGATATTTTACAGAGAAGAAGGGAGAGGAATAGAGAGCCAGAAACATCGATGAGAGAGAAACATTGATCAGCTGCCTCCTTCACACCTCCCACTGGGGATGTAGCCACAACCAAGGTACATGCCCTTCACCAGAATCAAACCTGGGACCCTTCAGTCCTCAGGCCAACGCTCCATCCACTGAGCCAAACCAGTTAGGGCTGCTTTAATTTTTTTAATTTCCACCTGAAGAATGAGAATATTTTTCCATTGATTTTTAGAGAGATTGGAAGAGAGGGAGAGGACAGAAAAAGAGAGGGGAGAGAGAAACATTGCTTCGTTGCCTTCCACAGCCACCACAACTGGGGGCAGAGATCAAACTGAAACCCAGGTACATATCCTTGACCAGAATCCAACCCTTGACCCTTTGGTCACAGGCTAAGGCTCTAATCACTGAACACACCAGCCAGATTACAAATTGCTTTCTGACAGTCCAATGGGAAAACATCTCTCTGACACTTTACCTTCTTTTAAAGGACTCATTTGATTAGGTCAGGCCCACCTAGGAGTTTCTCTTTTGATTAACTCAATGTCAAATCATTAGTAACTTTATCATAGATGTAAGGCAGCATCATATTCATTGATTCCACCCAGGCAAGGAAAGGGGATAATACAGTGCTTAAACACTAGAAGGTGGAGATCTGGGAGGCCTTCTTAAAATTCTGCCCAGAGAGATGAGGACCAGCCATTCAAAATCAGGCAGCCAGAGTCATCAGAAAGTGCAAAGGACAAATTTGATGTTTTCAGGAAAGGAAAAAAGGTTGGTCTATGGAAGCATGGTGAACAAGGCAAAGTGTGGAAGGAGATGAGACAGGAGTCATTGGCAGGAGTCAGGCCCCCTAGGGCCTTGGCGTCTATGAAAATGATTTGAACTGCATTTTATGTGTAAATAGAATTCTACTAATGTTAACTGAGTCCTGCTGACATGCTATTAGACTCATCGATGACACAAAGAATGCCAAGAGAAATGGGAGGCATTAACTTGCTGTAGCTACCTCTCATTTTGAGAAATGAGGGCCTATGCTAAAGGTTCTTTATAGGTCTAACATTTTGTTGTTTCTAAGTCCTGTTAAAAAGACTATTCAGGTAAAATTAAAAATAATATGAGTGTAATCACTTTCTAGTGGTGGCTGACCTAATTAGAAAGGAGTCTGATCTCCTGCTTCTTCTAAGCATCTTCCAATACCCATGAATGCACGCTTGGGTTGCTTCATAAATTCTATAAATAACATTAATAATATTTCCAGAAGCAATATATGATTGTCCTTTGGTCAGGGGAGAATTCATAATTGGTGTTTTTAGAATTTTCTAGCAATGCAGATTTTCAAAGATAACACTAAAGCAAGAGCTTATTGCTTAGAAATGCTAGCTCATCACAGTCACTTTTTCTTCTTCTTCCTAAACTCAGGCTGAAAGAGAGATCCAAGTCTGAACTGACAACCAATAGAAATGTCACTATGCCCTGATTGACCCAAGAGTCACATGTATAACTGCTTTCTTAGTTTCTTCGATTGAATTACCAGCAGGATTTACCTGAGACTTCCCCTTAAGCCTCATATTAGTAGTAAAAAATTAAGAAATGATAGAACTAAGATTCTAAAATCTGAAGACCCAATGAGGGCTCTTGGGTAACTCCCATGTTTTTTTTAAAGTACCCACTCATTAATGTAATTTTCCAAGTTTCATTTGGACCAGAATTTGGGTTATCAGTACAATAAGGCAATTTAAGATCTTTTCTCAATATCACTTTTTTTGTTTCCATGACTGTGGTCTTATATTATAAAGATAATGTTACATTATTTTCCTCTCAGGAAGTAAGAAAAATTTATTCAGTGAAGCAATCTAAAAATAACTTATTCTAGAGCTAGTGGCTTCCATGGTTACCAAAAGACCTTGTTGAATCATTGCTCTAATAGGCAACCACAAATGGGGAATCATTTGAATTGAAATCAACATATGTCCAAAATAGCATGAGAGGCCCTAGAACAGGGCTATTCAGCCTTCCATTCCACTAAGTTCAGTCTTCTTTATAGCCCCATGAAAAGCACATGTCAGGAAGAAAGCACATGTCTGAAAACTAAATAAAAATTGGCCCTAAATCAATTTCTAGGTTCTGGGAATCCCCACCATGCTGTTATGATCTGACAAGCCCCACAGTAGTTCACAGTGTAAATTTTGAAAATATCATCTTTACAAATAACTGATTATATGCTTCATTTCTGCTAAAGGCATCAAAGAGAAGTTATATTTTTTTCCCTTAAGTAAAAGTATGTCATGGGACTTTATATGAAAATTACACACATATCTTTGATGGTTGGGAATGTGGTAATGTATGCCTATGTATGTATATTTGAAAAATATGTGCTCATATATTTATGTGTTCCTTCATGCTTTTGAAGTCTCCTAAAATTCTAGTACCCCATTCCAACTTGTTTCCAGAACCAGGGACATAAGTAGAATCTACTTCTGAAAGAAGAATATCATGTTTTTCATCATAGATTCTTGGCTCTAGTATACCCTAAACATATTTAATGAACTATGAGAAAAACATACACCAAAGCACCTTAAAATTGCATATACATTAACTAAGCTGAATAGTGAAAGTGCTAAAGATAGAAATTTAATTAATTTATGTACCAGTAATTTAAATTAGTCTTAGGCAATCAAATCTGACATAAATTGGTGCCAAAAAATAACTGTTTAATATCAATTAAATTAGCTTAAATATTTTTTGCATCAAAGGTGGTCTTATGGTTCTTTAATTCAGCAATACCCAGCAAGTAGCTGCCATGTGCCAACCAGTATTCTAGGCATAAGGTTATGAATGTGAGTAAGATGGATAATGTACCTATCCTCATTAGGCTTACATTTCAATAGGAAACAGACAAATCAATAAAGTTCCAAATCATAATGTGTTTGTAATAATTAAGGAAATTATACAAACCCATTTGACAGACAGTACAGGAAAAGTAGTGAGGTCAGGAAGGCTTCACTAAGGAGACCGAGCTCTTAAAGTTTTTAAAGCAGGAGAGTAAATCCAGTCCCTGTGCTCTGCCCAAATTGGCCCAAGAGTCTTTGTGCTCTTCAAAGACTTAAAGTTAGTACAGAACAGTCATGAACAGAATTAGGTGAAGACCATGTGGGGAAAGAAAATAAAGACCTGGAGCAAAGAGAAGAAAGAACCTGACTCCATAAAGAAACAGGAAGCAAGCCAGTGTGCCTGGAGCAGAGGAGACAAGCAATACTAGTTAGGAAAGAAGCCAGGTGCCAGAAGGGTCCATGGTAAGGAGCTTAAATTTCACGCTAAGTGCTTTGGAACCCATTAGAAAAATTAAGCAGAGCTGTAATAGGATCAGAAATGAGCTTTTAAAAGATGACTCTGGCTGATCGTGTGGACAATGGACTTCAGTAATAAGAGATTATGAATAAGGTGACTACCATTGCATAATCCAAGTGGGAGATGATGTTGGCTTGGTAAGGGTGGTAGCAGAGAAGTGGAGAGGCATAAATGGTATTCCTTAGATATTAATGTAGGACATGCTAGAAAAGGCTGTCTTTATTTTCCAGATGTGTAGATATATAACAGAGTAAAGATACCTTCTAGTTAGGAATGAGCTGTGTGCCAAAAGTTTATCAGTTATTTCAAACTCAGGCCACATTTTCTCATAAATATGGTATTAGCATCTAATGGGAATTTATATGAATAATGAATCAGTCTACTATTAGTACTGGTGATGGGCAGAAAAGTCCTCAAGGTCTGCCCTTTTCCCTTTATCTGACCTACCCTCAGAGCAGGATGGCTTTAAATGGTCACACGTGTGCCTAATAGCTTTTTAAAAAAATGTTCTTTGTTTTTTCTGTTGCCCCAACTATTTGCTTTAAAATATCAGTTTTATCCTCTATATCTCTTTAGAAGGAAACAATCCTGGTTATACATACATTAAGATATTTAGGCTCTCTAAAGAAGAATACCAAACTTATTAATGGTCTCATAAATCTAGAGCAAAAGGTTTCAGAAACCTCTTTTCAGAGGAAGGGGAACATCTAAGAAAAAATATGAGGAAAAAAAGAGGTAATTGGGTTCATTAAATCTTAGGGGATCATTTTTTTCTCTGAAAGTGTTTGGAAAGGACCTGGTGATAAAAGGAGTCTGGCAAGGTCTTCTAAGACAATGTATCTCAAGCTTGAAAGTACAGAAACTTCAAGTTTGACTAATTTGGGTACAGAGACTGGACTTACTATAAATATAGTAAATATATAACTATAACTATAAATATAGAAAAAATATGTGAAACAATAGTATCCAGACATTGAACAACAAGCAGCATAGGACAGTGATCCCTACTGGAAGGTAAACCAACTGGGTGAGTGCCCTGGCAATCATACCTGGAAAGAGGTGAGAGGCCACAGTGTTGGAAAGGGGAATGCAAACAAAGTCCAGTTGAGAAAACTTAGCTGGGAATTTAAGAGACCAAAATGGCTAAATTTTGCAGAGCAGAATACTGGAGAGAAGAGGGCTGCACAGAGAGACAGAGAGCTCTAGAGAGCTGCAGAGATTTTCTTTCAAATCTTCAGCTGAGTGCTGATCAGTGCATATGTGCAAGAACCCAGAGAAAGGAAGTGGGATAATCCCTGGAGTTCACACATGCTGGGCGTAGTTTATGTTTCTACCATCCAGAGAGGGAAAATTCTTGTAATATATGTGACATCAGATAGAGTTCTCAGAAAGGCATTGATTCTGAGGACATAGAACAAAATTAGCCCTAGATTAAAGGCTACTATTCCAGTCCCACCTTGCAAAGTTCATTAAAAGCAAATCTTGAAAGAATCAAACTGTTTCAAAATAAATTGTGTCATATCCCAGAACAAAGTACATAAATATTTAAAGGAATATAAAAATTCTACCAGCAAGGTAAAATCTACAATGTCTAACATCTAATAAAAAATCCAGGTAGGTAAATATGCAAAAAAAAATTTTTTAAATAGCACCTATGATGAGGAATTTAAAAAACCAACCAACAAAAATAGACTCAAAAATAACACAGATGATAGAATTAGCAGTTAAGAAAATTAAAATATTATAAATCTATTCCATATACTGAAGAAGGTAGAGGAAAGCATAAGTGTGTTAAAGACAGGTATGGAAAAATACATTAAAATCAATCCAAACTAAACCTCTAGAGGTGAAAAATGCAATGACTCAAATGAAAAAAATATATACTTGATAGAATTAACAGTGGCTTAGAGACACTGTTGAAGAAAACATTCATGAGCAGCCATAGTGGTTCAGTGGTTGAGCGTCAACCTAAGAATCAGACGATGACGGTTTGTTTCTCAATCAAGGTATATGCCCAGGTTGCTGGCTTGATCCTAGATCATGCAGGAGACACAAATCAATGATTCTCTTTCATCACTGATGTTTCTATCTCTCTCTTTCTCTCCCTTCCTCTCTGAAATCAATAAAAAAATATTTTTAAAAAGAAAAGATTTATGAATTTGAAGACATAGAAATAAAAAGTATCAAAAATGAAACACAGAAAAAATTTGCAAAAAAAAAGAACTTTGCATTAGTGAATTGTAGCATAACTTTATGTGTGTGTGTGTGTGTGTGTGTGTGTGTGTTCTTGATAAAGGAGGAAGAGGAACATTGAAAAAATATTTGAAGAAATAATAGCTAAATTTTTTCAAATATGCTGATCTAAGAAGGTCTATGAACTCCAAGCTCGAGAAATAGGAAAATAACTACATTATGGTACATCACAACATAATCTAATTGCTTAAAATCAGAAATAAAGAAAAAAATTTTAGAAGAGTCGTGAAAAAACTTCAGTGTGAATATGAGTTACAATACAGGTTCTGATTCAGTAGGTCTGGGTCGGCTCTGAAATTCTGCATTTCTAACAAGTTCTCAGGTGGTTGTAATGCTGCTAGTGTGTGTGATAAACACACTTTTGAGAAGACAATTCCTAAGATTCTAATGGTCAAACTGTTTTGTTTTTATAAGTCAATTCAAGATACCCAAAGACTCACAATCGAAAGAGATGGGATAGATACAGAGAAGCATCACATTGTTTGGTTTCCAGTCAATTTCATAGTAGTTATACAGCAATAGAAAGCTACATAAGAACTTAGTCTTGAAACAAAACAAAAATAACTTTGAAATTCCTTTGGCCAAGTAGAGTAGATATTTTTTGGCTATTAGCTATTCCTTCTTATTCAGTGATTTTACTTTCTTTTTGAAACTTTATCTCCTTACTAGAGGCACGACGCATGAAATTTGTGCAGGAGTAGGCCTTCCTTCTCCCAGCTGCCAGTACCAGCTTCCCTCTGGCACCTGGGACCCAGGCTGGCTTCCCTCTGGCCCTGGCTTCATCCAGAAGGTCATCTGGAATGACGTCCAGTCTAATTAGCATATTACCCTTTTATTATTATAGATTTTACTCCCATGTTATGTGCTTTGAGTATGAATTCCCTCCAAACTCCAAGGATGAAACCTGTATTCCATCCAGCCAGGCAACTCACTATATTTCAAAAGAGAGATTGCCTCTGGATCTTTTTTGTTTCTCAGTTTTATTTTGTTCCTTTGATTCCACATATGACTGAGATCATGTGACACTTGTCTTTTTCTGCCTGGCTTATTTCACTTAGCACAATAGTCTCCAGGTCCCTCCCATGCTGTCTTAAAGGGTAAGAGATCCTTCCTTTTTACTGCTGCATAGTACACCATGGTGTGATAGAGAAACATGGAACACACTGTTGAATCTCAGAGGGAAGGCACAGTGGGTAGATGAGTGGGAAGAGATTAACCAAAGAACTTACATGCATATATGCATAATCCATGGACACAGACAATAGTGTGGTGAAGGCCTAAAGCAGGGGCAGGTGCAGGCTAGAAGGGGTCAATGTGGGAGTGGGGGGTAGAACATCTGTAATACTTTCAACAATAAAGATAAATTTTAATTTTTTATTTTTTATTTTTTTAAATATTTTATTGATTTTTTTTATAGAGAGGAAGGAAGAGGGATAGAGAGTTAGAAACATTGATGAGAGAGAAACATAGATCAGCCACCTCCTGCACACTCCCCACTGGTGATGTGCCTGCAACCAAGGTATATGCCCTTGACTGGAATCAAACCTGGGACCTTTCAGTCTGCAGGCCAACTCTCTACTCACTGAGCCAAACTGCTCAGGGCTATAAAGATAAATTTTTAAAAAATAAAATGAAAACAAAAGAGAGATTGCTCTTCCATTTTGAACAAGAATGTAGGATAGATCTGCTGCAGTCAATGTGCCTCCTTTGGAGGCGAGAGAGTGTGTGTAAGAACGAAGTCCAAAAAGATGAAGCAGAGCCAGGAGAAGAAGAGAAAAGATTAGGTTCTGGTCTGTCAAGTTAACCCCTAGATCATGCTATCACTGATGTTAGATCTATGCCAATACATAGTCCCCTTCTTTAAAGCAAGTCTGATTAAATTTTTTTTTATTGCACATGAAGAACCCTAACAGCAACAAAAATTGTAAATTAAATAAGCTTTTGTGACCTAGCCCAGGAATCTAACCTCAATTTATAACACATTTCTATTAATCAAATCTCAGGATTCTTGGAGATGTCTCTTCCCCTACTTGCTGGTACAGCATTTGTGGATAAAGGGGAAATTAGAGTCTGCCTGGCCGGGTCAGAGTAGTTTGTCAGAGAGTCTCTAAAACCATGAGTCTAGCCCAACATTCAGTAACTTATGTGTCAGGATATTCCTAACAGTAGATGTCACTGTATCTGGTGAATACAGTGAAAGAAAAGCATAAACATCATGTAAATAAACATCTTGACTTGGAAAGAAGACACTCATTAACCAAGACAATGAGTACCTGATTGTGGCTTACTTTTTTTGTTGTTGTTGTTCTTAATTTTTTTAAATAAAAATTTGCACTGAAATTCAAATCCCAGATAATTCTGAGAAGACAGAAACCTTCAAATTAAGCATCATGGATTTCCTCTGACAAGACCATAGGATACATAGAGTGAGAGACTTATTTTCACACTCTCTGGTCCTCACATTTCCTCTGTTAGAGAGACTGAATCCGAGGTTCTTTCCTTAGAGTTTCTGAGTTTTTATGATTCTGTTGAGAAATAATCGTTAATTAAGGTTACAAAAACCTGAAACAATAGAGGCCTAATATTAATCATAGGCTGCATAACAGTCTAACATGGAATAAACTGAGATGAGTGCAAAACGTTTTAATCTGTCCACAATCACATTCCGTGCCAGACTTCGGACCATTTCCCCCCAAAGCTAAAAGGCACTGGGTGCACGTGATGATATCCTTGTTATTCCAAACCAAGTATATTAGAAGGCTTCTAAACATCTGGCTAAAGTCTAGAGTTCTCTCAGAGACACTACTGGTGTCCTCAGAAAGAGCCTAAGAGGGGGAAATGATAAAAATGGGACTCTGAGGATGCTGGCCTATTGCTAACATCCCAAAACAAGCGCAGACCAGACTTCAAGTGAAGGCATCAGCAACTGCTCCACTCATTTTTTTTATTATGTGCGTTGTCATGGAGATGAGAATGGTGCTTTTGAAGGAGATTGGTGAAAATAATGTAAGTTAGAGATGAGTAAAGTGTTTACGTACCTCTCCCTGAGTCGGGCTTATAACTGAATACTGCCCAATTTCCTTGCGAAATAATAAAACAGCTTGTGTCTGCTGGTCTCTACCCTCTTTTAAGTAACCCTGGCACACTAAAGTCCCAAATAGCCTGGAAAGTGAGTCTTCATGCATTGTGGTAAGGTAGCTGCTTTGACATAAAATCAATTGGTGCCTTTTATTTTTTTAAATATTCTAATTTTAGAGAGAGACGAAGAGACATAGAAAGGTAGAAACATCAATGAGAGATAAACATCATCAATCGTCTGCCTCCGCACACTCCTTACTGGAGATGAAGCCCCCAATTCAGGTATGTGCCCTGATTGCAGACCTTAGTTCCTGGGTCGCCGCTCAACTGCTGAGCCACACTTGTGGGGCTCAAGCTGGTGCCTTTTAAATACAATATATTCTTAATTCTAATTTCCACACATCAATCCTGGAACCCAGTAGTATTCTACAAAACTCACAAGTAAAAAGAATGTATTTCTTGCTATTAATCCTAACATAAACAATAGCCCCCTCACCCCCCCGAAAAACAAAAGCCACTGTGAAGAATCCAAAGAGCCATTGTTTACAATAAGCCCTTATTTCAGCTCTTTTTCTCCAGGTTTCTGGATTCACATTCTGGGTCTTTCTTTTTCCTCACACGCACAAAAAGGTAGAAGATGCACTGAAGCCAGAGCAACCACCGCTCTGACAGGTGACTGTGAAGAGGCACAATACTCCCCAGGACTTAAAACAATATTTTTTTTTGTGGAAGGGCAGTCAAGTTTCCACTACAACCCAAAAATCAATCAATAGTAAACCATGGGAGATGGATTAGTGGATCGAACACCTGCCTATAGCTTTCACATTTCTAGAACCATCAGAGATTAACAGTGTTGCGTGTTCCTTGGGCAAATAAACCCTGTCCCCAGGAGCTTACAATGAGGGTCCTTCCAGTAAGACCCCCCAAATCCAATTTTGCCTTATCTAACAGCAAGTAGTTTAATAAACATCCTATCTTAAGCCTCCAAGAAATATAGATTTATTACTGCTTGAGCCCTATGGACCAAACCTTTAACCCACCTCAGATAATTCCAGTTTTACAAATGATGTAGATCCATTTCATATATGCTCAGAGATTTCCTGGCAGTGGCTCTGAGATTCTTCCTGTTAAGGAGGATAGTACTGTATTTTATGCTAAAGATACTGCTTGTCTTCACTTGAAATGTGTGTGTGTGTGTGTGTGCATGAGAGAGAGAGAGAGAGAGAGAGAGAGAGAGAGAGAGAGAGAGAGAGAGAGAGATTGGTATGGAGCTATTGTCTCATTCATTCATTTATTCATTCCACATAGAGTTAGATATTTCTAATGTACCATGCAGGTATGATACATAGAAATGCACTGGTGACTTCAACAGTCACCAGCTGAAGTCCATATACCTCATGGAGCTCATACACCAAGATGGAAGAGAAGGGTAAATATTTTAACATGCAACTCAGGAAGCAGTGATGAAGAGAATGAGAGAAGTAAACCCAAGGAGGATTAAGAGCATAGAGAAGCACACCTGACTCAGGTTTGGGAAGGCAGGAAAGGCTTCCCAATGGAAGTGGCCTCTGAACAATAACAACAACAACAACAACAACAACAACAACAACAAAAACAAAACACCTGAAGGGTAGGAAGGAACTGACCAAGAAATGATGACAGAGAAGAGTTTTACAGACTAAGGGAATGGCAGTCGCAAAGGCCCAGGGGAAGCCGTAGCTTAGTACATTCAGAAACCATAAGTAATTCAGTATGAGTAGGGCAAGAAATATGAGATTGGGAAGTACAAAGAGATGTGGCTTGAGAAGCAATACTGTTCAGATCATGATGAGCCTTTGGGGCATATTTAGGAGGTGACCTTTCACCACATGATGTATCACAGACAAATTATTTTCCAGGAAGCTCAAAACAATACACAGGTAGTTTATACCAGTGTCACCTCTTTGAGAGTGTGTGCACAAAAAAAGCTACAGATGAGCACCCTTGAAACACAGCCCTAATTTGTGAATTGAGATATGGCGCAGGCCATATCAGATTATGCCTCTCTCCTCTACTACCCAGAATAAACTCAAATTCTCCATGGGGGCCGACCATATGCTCTGTAGTCCCTGCCCACCTACATCTCAAACTTCATCTTC